>JAJMCY010000156.1:0-25244 GCA_030565755.1 Ascobotryozyma cognata
CACTATAGATTTCTAATATCGGAAATTCATTATTGCATAAGAGTTACATTTATTTATTTTTTTTATCTTTTATTTTTTTTTTTTTTTTATTTACACATTTTTCTATTTCTGTGTCAAAGTTAATTTGCATATAGTTGTTAATAAATTATTATTAATCATATGCAAAAGGGGGAAAAATAAGAAAAAGTAAATAATTAGATAAAAACAATTATTTGGCAATTGTGCAAAACTGTTTGTAGCAAAATTTGTTTTATATTTTATTAGAAATCTATACGACTTTATAATTATACAAAGTGTACTTGCAGAATTTTTTTTTTTTTTTACGGAAATTTTTAATTGCATCTAATTCACAATTATTTAATTATATTAAACTTATTACCATGTCTCCAAAACATTCTAGATTAAATGCCATGATAGCACCAATAGATGATGTATCTCCATCAAGTGACTCTTCTTCAACAACAACTCCAACTTCCATTCCCTCTGCATCCACCTTAATGGCTCCTTTAGAAAGAGAAAAAACCGCAGTTGCTGCTTCTATGGAAAAAGATACTGTGCTTCATAAATATTTAATATCTCCTTTGGACAATGATTATATATTCCCTATCGCTTTTACCAAACTTCAAAGAATCGCAACACAACAAGTTATAGTTCAACATTCAAGTGATATTGCTCGATTTGTAGCTAATGAAAGAAATGCTCAAAATGATCCAGTATTAATTTCCACAATGAGAAATGTTCTTAGAGTTGTTCGTGCTATAGCCATTCATCCATATCTTGTACTTGACTATCTATGGCCTTCAGGTCCACGATTACGCGATAAGTCAGAAATGCCTTTAATTGCTGAAAATTCACTCAAATATAAAACTGTTTTAGAAGTTTTAAATGGTCTTGTTGAAATAAATTCCTCTGCGAAAATAGGCATAGTTGTTCAAGATGGTAAAGCTATAGAAATTTTAGAAGGTTACTTGATAGCAAAAAGGTTTAAACCTGTAGTATATAAGCCCACATCTGATTCTGATTCAAATGAGAATCAATCAGATACAGAGTTAGATGATAATAACAATAGTAATAAAAATCAAAATCAAAATCAAAGCCAATATTTAAACTCAAATAATAATATCACTAGCGCGAAAAATACAGTAAACAACGGTAATTCAAATACGACTGCTAAAAGGTCAAGTAGGAGAATTAAAGATAATGGAGAAAACACTATCCATACAACTTCTACAAATACAAATACAAATACAACTGGAAAGCGAAAACGGGCTTATAAAACAAATTCTAATAGCGCAAACGATGCTTCAACTCAAGCAGATAATAAAGCAAAAATCCCTATTTTAATTGTACAATCTTTAGAAGGTGGTGAATCTTATTCTGGACCTCCAGTTGATGTATTAATAGCTTTTGACTCTTCTTTTGACCCCTTATCACCACAAGTTCAGGCTTTAAGAGGTATTGAAACAGATTCTAATAAACTTAAAAAACAACATTCAGAAAATGCTCAATATGCCTCTATAATCCGCTTGGTTGCAGCTTATTCTGCCGAGCACGTATTAATAAATGCTGCCGCTTTAGCTCATGGAGAACTTTCAACTCGGGTATTGCGCGCAGTTATGTCATCTATTGCCATATTACATAATATTTCTGGAACACTGCCTTCTCAATATGCTTCTATTAATCCTTCTCTTTTAATATCTCGTTTAGCAACATGGATAAACGACCAAATTACTCCAAGTCCTGGTTTAATCAACTCGAATATATCTATAGGACCTTCCAATAAAGCATTTTTAAAAGCTCAGACTTCATTAATTTGGCCGTTCGCTCCCCTTGTAAATATTGCCGATTATGGTAGAACAAACTCTCCCGCAGTACAGTCTGAAAGAGATGAATCACATCTTTCACGTCGTCACAAATTCCCAGTATTTACAATCTTCCCGCATGAAAACCTTTCAGATTTGGCAAAAAGGCATGCCATAAATTCTATTAGCACGCGGGATGAAAGGGAAAAGCTTTTAACTATGGCAGGATTTGCTTTAAAACGTGCTTCTGAGGAATATGATCCTTTTGTTCCTGGAAATGAAGACGACATTCCATTGATATTATCTATTCCTTCTACAAATTCTTTATCTAAATACAAATCTTTATCTTATTTTCCTTCACCAATTAACTCTACTCCCTTACAAGGAAAATATGAATCTACTTTAAATGACAATAATAGTTCGGCTACTGATACTTTATCTCAATTAACATCTTTGCATGAATCTAAGAAAAGAAAAGTTGAGTACAATGATAATTCATTTGGAAATACACCACAAGATAATGGAAATATTACAATAGATTACTTGTACAAAAATTATGAATATAATGTTGATAAGCTTTCAATAGATTTTGTGCTAAACCCTGATACTTCTCCAGATGTTGTGAATGCTGTTACATCAGCAGTAAAGACTATGGAAACTTTATTTAATGATAAAATTAATTCTCTTGAGTTGGAAATTGTTGAACTCAAAAAAAAAAAAAATTTAGCAGAAGATGATCTAGATTCTTTTAGAATAAATTTAGGAAAACAGATGACCCGAGCTGAAGATCTAATTGAAGAATTAGGTAAAATACAAGAAGAAATAACTAAAAATAAAAATTTGGTTGAAGCTGCAAATCGTAAAGTTGCTAAAGCAGAAGCAGAAAAGAATCATTACAAGAAGGAGAATGAAGAACTAAGGGAGCAATTAGGAGAAACAAAGGCGCTTCTTTCTATGCCTTCGACCTTTGGAAAAGAAAGCCAATCTAAATGTAATGGGGTCAATACAAACGATAATAGGAAAAGCTCAGACATGCCAAATTTATCACGAGATAGTAATGAAGTTAACAATAATATCAACACTGTTTCGCGAATAAATCTTAAAGTTATTATTCAAAACCTTCGGGATAAAGTACGCTCACTAAATGCAGAAGTTGAAAAGCAAAACGAACGGCTTGCAGCAAGAAATACAGAAAATGAATATATTCGGGAACAATATCAAAAAGCATCAAGTGCTGCTGTTGAATCTCAGGCTATAATAGATACCCTAAAAAAGGAAAAGGAAGTTTTAACAAGAAAAGCTAATGGAGAAGCATTAAAGTTACAAGCGGCAGTTATGGAAGAGGCAAATAAGGAAAAAGATGTGGCAATAATAAAATTGGAATCAATGATTGCGATGTTAGAAGAACAATTACGTAGAATGGAGCAAGAAATAAAAGAAAAGCCTAGGAGTCGGTATGGAGTGAGATCGGGTTCTTATGATGTAACTGGAAATAATAATAATAATAATAATAATAACAACAATAATTCCAGTGGTACAGGAAATGGTAATTCAAATGGTAATTCTAGAATGAGAGGAATGAATTCTTCGCCTTCAAGGTCTCGAGGAGCATCACCTTTACCTTCGGGTTCGAATAAACAGAATATATCTAAAGATGCGCTTCCTCAAACGCATCCATTACAACATGTTTTAACACATAAATAGTGATATTAAATTGATACATTGATAAAAATACGATTCCATTGATATAATAAATGGAAATAATGATAAAAATATAGAATAGGATTACATGGTTTATTGAGTTATTTCTGGTGTATAGCTTAGCTTAAATTTTTTTATTTTCGATTAGTTAAGATTTTTTTTTTAAAAAAAAGCACAGTATTTGAGTTTGTATTTGAAACAGTGTGAAAAGACGGGTTATATGTATTTCATTTGGTTTGTTTAAAACAGTGTCAGAATAATATATTTCGAAAAAGTTAAAATAGAATAGACATTGGTTTACTTAAAAAGAAATGTATATTTTAAAATTAACATAGATAAAAAAGAGAAAAAAAAAAAAAAAAAAAAAAAAAAAAAAAAAAAAAAAAAAAAAAAAAAAAAAAAAAAAAAAAAAAAAAAAAAAAAAAAAAAAAAAAAAAAAAAAAAAAAAAAAAAAAACGAAAAAAGATAAAAGATAAAAGATAAAAGATAAAAGATAAAAGATAAAAGAAAAAAAGAAAAAAAGAAAAAAAGAAAAAAAGAAAAATTTTTATTTTATAATATATCTTCACTTTATTAATTAATTTTATTTAATGAACTTTTTGAAATATTAGACGACGAAGAATCAAAGTATATAAATTAAAAAAAGTAAGTAAACATTAAAAAAATATGTCTTTAGATGCTAGTTGTCAATAAATTGCATTTGTATGAATATCTAAAACAAAAAATAAAACAAAAAAAATTACAAAAATTAGATACATAGTTAAATTTTATTTTTTAACCGGTATGAATAATCCTTATTTATTTTTTGGTTCATATTATATTTTTATTTCGTATTTACATTATATTATTTACTCAAAAATTAATGAGTCCTAAATGTTTTATTAGGCGTGCATAACAATCTTAAGCGAAATAAAGCGGAGAAGGATCTACAAATGGTTATTGTAAAATATTATTTAGCTTAGACTTGTTTTTTACTAGTTAATGAAATATTATGGTAACTAAACATAATTAAGTATACACCTTGTAAGAATATACAAATTAAAATAAAACCAAATAACTAATAACTGATAAATTTATAAAAAAAATAAAAAATAACTAAATTAATTGGTAATTAATCTGTAAAAAATATATATATATATAAAAAAATATTATAAACAAGCTACTATAATATAATTAATCTATATTATCTACATTGTTTGATTTAAAATATTTCACGTTATATCAGACCATTTTAACTGTAATATTTTAAAATACGCAAATGGCATTGATTTTAAACAAACTGACTAAAATTTATAACAAATACAAAAAAAAAAATAAAAAGATAAATAAAATAATAAATAACTTAATTGCTCTTAAAAATTTAGTTAAAGGGTTTAATTCATTAGAACATAAAAACTCACACAATTTAATTAATTCACCTGTTCAGAAATAATGTTTAATCGCTTATATTTAAATATATATGTACTTATAAAAACCCAAAAAAAAAAAAAAAGAGTTACTATAGTAACCGGATATACAATTTTGCCAGCAAAATTTTGTTTTTCGTCGTTTTTTAATAGAAAAGCGTTTTTTTTTTTTTTTTTTAGGAGAAAAATAATCGCATAATTTATCTTTTTAAGTGAAGAAGATGAATAAATACTAATTAATTAACTTAATTATTTCTTAAAAAGGATAGTGGAAAACTAAATGTTTGTTATTATATAATTAAATTAATAAAAAATACAAACTAAAAATTATGACGATGATGATGATGTCAATTATCATGACGCTTACGTTGATTATAATAAATTTGTATTAATTAATAGAAGACAAAAGTAATAATGATCATGTGTTTATTTTGGTCATTTAATCATTTTGGATTCTTTTATTTTTATTGATTGTGAATGTAGTTGTTAGTAAATAATAACGTAATTTTAACCGTAATTAACAAAAGGTGGTAAAAACGTAAATAGTAAACGGTATATTATAACATACGTATTTACAAATATGTGAATGATTGTATTTAAAATACCAAGCAATACTGCTTAAATAGTAAGCAAACAGTAAGCAAACAGTAAGCAAACAGTAAGCAAACAGTAAGCAAATTTATACTTATAATGCTCATAATAGTTTATTCATTTACCTTTACTAGTAAAAATTTTAGTCTTTGTATTTTAATGTCTAGGCGGGTTTAAAAGCATATGATTTAATATTGTTTTAAAATGCAAGCTAGTTAATTAATTTGTAACTATATTATTTATTTACGTATTTATTTGTGAATGTTTTATATATATATGTATTATTATGTACTTTTTATTATTTATTTATTAGCACCCAGTCTATTGAAAGGTAACTGAATCATTTTAAATTTTTTCAGTCCCTATATAATTTTATATTAATCATTTTGAAACGGTTTTACGGTTTTACGGTCTTTCGGTTTCTTTTTTTTTTTTTTTTTTGCTTGGGTATAATTTGGCGTTAATTGTGTACCTTTTTTTGCATGTTTTATTTTGTATTATTTTATACTTTATATTTTTTTTTTTTTAAAATAAAATCTTACGAGTTTTAAATAAATTATTGAATCAACTGAAACGAAATTCCCAACGCTTATTTATAAATTAAAAAATCATTCATCGTTTATTGTATAAGTTTTATAGGCAGGACTAAATTATTATATTAATAAACTGTTAAATGATTAAATCATTTAAATATATTCATATAAATACATTTTGTAAAAATCTAATTTAATAATATAAATACTAAAATAAGTCTCTTTGTTTTATATTTAAACTCTTTACAACTTTACTCAATAATGACTGCAATAAAAGGAAGCCAAATAAAAAATACATGTGAAATTAATAAAAACTATTTTTATACTAAACAAAATAATATTTTTGATACAACAGTGCATTTTAATGAACAAACAAGTTCATATTCTATCTTATTAAATAGTTCTATATCTTCAAACTTAATGGTTGACAATAAGTTTAATAATAATAATAATAATAATAATAATAATAATAATAATAATAATAATAATAATAATAATAATAAACCTACTGATATAAATGATAATAATAACAATAATAATGGTAATATAAAGAATAAAAATAATGAATATATAGACAAAGCAAATGTGGGTAACTACGATGAAGAACTTCCAGCTTTAACTCAGGAAGAAATACAGGAGGCGCAGGAAATATATTCAAGGTATTTATTTTTTTATTTTTTTTTTAACTTTATGTTAATTTACAATTAGCTTTTAATTATTATTTTTTAAATACTTTTTTTGTATTATTTATCTCCAACTAACATCTCAGATTCTTATACAAATACACCAAAAAACAATTAGATGATTCTATTAAAAAATCTAAATTATACAAAAGCTGTTAACGCTGTTAATATTTGTTTATTTATTTGTTTGTTTATTATTAGTTTTTTATTTGTTTGTTTATTATTAGTTTATTATTTGTTTTTATATTGCTTATTATTCATTGTTTATTATTCATTGTTTATGATTTATTACTATTTATTTGTTAATATTATTTTCATTCCGAGTTGGCGTTTTTTCTTTTCAAATAACATTGGTTTATTTATTTATTTATTTATTTATTTAAATATAAAAATAAATATTTATTGTAAATATATGTAGTGTAACGTAAAAAAATATAAACATAATAATAATAAATATAAATATAAATACAAATATAAATACAAATATAAATACAAATATAAATAAACAATGAAAAAAAAAAAAAAAATCAGCACTTCAAATACTGCTCCTCAAGCCAATCCCATAATTTATCTTGAGTCTTTTTATCCTTTGAAAGTTCAGCAGGTTCACCAATTTTTGCCCATGGTACAAGATATTTTCCATTTAAATTTTTAGCTGTAGAATCATCAATTGTTGCTGCATATAAAGTTGATAATGCACCTAAATCTACATTATATAAGATAAACCTTGCAAGATTTGAAGTAATAAATGATGAATAACGAAATAAATCAGTTTTAATATTGCCCGGATCTAAAGATATTGAAACTAAACCTTTGTTTGGACCATAAATTCTTGCAATTTTATTTGAAAGTAAAACGTTACCCAATTTTGATTGTAAATAAAGATTTATTGAATACATTGATTTTCTTTCTGGAGTATCGGTGAATGTATTAAAATTTAATGGTCCAGAACCCCATGAAGCAGAAGAAGCAAGATTTATTACTCTTGACGGTGATTCATTTGTTGATGAATCTAATAATATTTTTGACAATTCTTTAAATAAAACAAAATGTCCAATAACATTAACCCCAAATTGTAAATCATAACCATCTTTTGTTAATTCATTTATGGGTACATTCATTACACCAGCGTTATTTATAAGTATATTTAAACGATTTTCAATTTTTAAAAATGCTTTTACAGACTCTTGTATATTTTTAATAGAAGAAAGATCTAATTCATGAAATACTATTAAAGTTTTACTGTTTGGAATACTTTCTTTGATTTCTTTAATCGCTTTTACTGCTTTTTCTTTATTTCTACATCCAATATAAATTTTTTCTGCTCCATGTTTTGCAAGTTCTAATACTGTTTCTTTTCCTATACCAGTATTTGCTCCGGTAATAAAAATTATTTTTCCACTTAAATCAGGAATATCTTTTGCTGTCCATTCTGGCTTAGAAGGAAATAGTTGACGTGCATACGATTTTAAAGAAACCATCTTGAAAACAAATAAATATGCATTAATGAATAAAAATATTATATATAGTTTGCGTGGTGGGCAGTCAAAAGATGGTACAGCCGCCCAATAAAAGATCTACGATGACGTAATTACAATTCAGCATAGTAACTTCGTTAACTACGTTAAGATTATAAATTATAAAATACTAACTTTATTATTTATTGCGCTATTTATTTTCAGATTCATTTAAGTTACTACTGTCGGATATTACAAAGGGTAAACAAAATTTAAGTTTCATCTTTAAAAGTATCACGAAATAAAGTTAAGAATACTAGATTTAAGTCGTAAACAGTTTTAATCCATGTAAGAACAAAAAAAATATTGGACATTTATAAGAATAAGCATAATAATATATATATATATTTAGCAATAAAGCAATCAAAATTATAAAAAATCATAATAAAAGTACAAATGTAAATTTTTTTCGACTTTATATATAGAAATTTTTACTGTGTTTAAAATAAGTTTTTGGCTAGTTAATCCTTGTTAATTCAATATTTAATTACTAGGACAACGGTTATTATGAATACCAATGTTGGTGAACTGGGAACAAGATATTAATGCCATTTGTAATATCTTATATAAGTATAATTAATTTCAAAGAAAATTTTGGTTGCATAAAAGCTGTGTCCTTAAATGTGGTATACAAAATCCGAGCCACCATCAAGAGCTGTGTCTCTCTAGTATAATTCATAGACATAATTATAGCACTTTGTCTTCGTAATAATAATTAAATAGTGATATTTAATGGGGAATTAATACTGCCACACTCTGTTTTTATTCGCTATCCACCACTAGTAAGGGTTCGCGCAAGTTTATCTATTTCATTAGGAAATTTCATCGAGATTTAGATTTTATTTCTTAATAATTCATAACATAGTATTTAATTAAAAATAGTTCTCTTATATTTTGCAATTAATTTCATACTATAGTAAGCTACTTAAAGTATCAGTTAGCATAAATTGTAATCCTATGTAAAAACTAATAAACTACTAAACATTTTTCGTTAATATTTCTTATACAGTAAAATTTAAATTTCTGTTTTAATAAAAAAGCATAATAAAATTATAAAATAAGAAAATACTTTAATTACATACTATTATATGAAGTTTTAAGAAGTAAACCCTAATCTGTATGAAATTTTTCTGATGTGGAAGATAAATTTGAGCGAACCCTTACAATTGATAGAAAACTAGGGGCGTGGCAGTATCAATGCCCACACATAATACAGAAAAATATATTGTCTAGCAATAACGTGTGCTCCGAATTAATTCTCGATCTGGAAAGTATAGGTTGTCACAGTATCAATTTTCTTACATAATTTGATTAAGAGCCAAATATAGTAGACTTATAATAGTAAGACCCTATTTTAAAGTCTTTATGAACATGAAATTGAATTCACTTGAGATCGTCTTTTTAATTATATAGACTACAATCATTTATGTATTTAAAGGTATTTCGATATATATTAATATATTAGTTATGTTTGTTAATTTACCTGGAGTCCCCGCCTGCGTAGATGGAGGGGTTTTTATATACGTGATTTTATCTTTTTTCTAAGGTAAAATGATTTTTATTAATATTTTTTATATAAATTAGTGTAATTAGTCTAAATTAAAATAGATAATCTGTTATATGGCTGAAAAATTTACAGCTATTTATTATATTTATATATACTCTAAGTAAGATTCATAAATGGCAAATAGCCATTAAAAGTAATTAACATTTGTAAGAATATCTATTATGATATTGCATAACTTTATAGGGATATAGTATATCAATTTAAAATATTTTTTTTATATGTATATATATTTCATTCGTCATTAAACTTATATTTAACGCGTAAAAATACAATAAAGATAAAAAACAAATATACAAATAAACCTGTATTTTTTGTATACCTCCTTTTTTTTTTTTTTTTCTATGCTTTTGCGCCTGTAACCCATAAAAGAAAAATAAAATAAAATAAAATAAAATAAAATAATAATTAATAAATTAACAAAGAGAAATCTAAACAAACAATAATGCATCATATCAAATATTATATATTCAAGACATGAGTAAAGACTCAGAATCTGAAATTACCTCGTCAACACGTTCTACCCATGTAGAATTACCAGTAGTGGTTTTTTTTCCATACCCAAACTCTGTAGATAATGGATCCTCAGAATTAGTATTATTATCTTCAATCATTTCTATATCATTAATATACTCAACAGATTTTGAATCGCCACGTAAATTATTTTCATCACTTTCTTCAATCAAAGAAATAGATTCACTTGGCAACAAATTTTCTCTTTTAAAATAATTTAAAGCCAAATTATTAGAATGAATAGAATAATTATCATCCTCATCGCTACTAGAATCTGGTAATAAACAAGCAAATAATTCACCACTTTTCCTTGTAATTTTTTCACTTTTTACTCCAACATTTTTTTTGATCTCTTGTTTATCATGTAATTTCGATCCATTACTTTGAGGTTTATTAAAAAAATGGTCAGCGTGCCATGATTTTTTAAATAGATTATCTGAACCAATTATAGAGCAAGTTGTATCAATAGGTGAATTTTCTGAACTCCGAATAGTAGAACCTTCCTCTATACTAAACAAAGGCTTTGTTAAAGATGAATAAATTTCTTCGTCATCACTATCAATATTAGTTGTATATCTCTCATCAAATTTTGAAAAATCTAACTTATTTTTATTCGCAACTCTACTCCTCTCTATTTTATTTTCCTGTTCATTTTCCTCATCGATTAAACTAAATGAGTAGTCTGAATTATCTGTTATATCTTTCGTTATTTCATTTTGGATTTCATTTCCTTTTCTTAAATTTACTAAATCATCTTCATTATCCTCATCAATATATAAATCTCCATCATCGGTTTCATTGTCGTAGACAGAATTAACTTCATTTCCTTCAGTAGAATGACTTAATTCCAAATTTTTATTAGAATCTTTTAAATTTTTTAAAAGCATATAAATTTCATCCCTTTTATCATAAACTTTTCTAACGCCAAAATATAAAGAAAGCTCCTTTTCTATATAACTTTTAGTTTGCTTATCTTGATTAACCACTATTTTAAAAAATTCATTGGGGTTATCAAAAAACACTTCAATGTAATGTAATAAATATATTCCGCAATCACAATAATTTTTTTGCTTGGGAACTGGAGGAAATTTTCCCTTTATTTTGGTTCTATCAATTATAGTATGTTTTTTATCCATTGCTTCACCTTCTAAATAATCACGTAAAGTGCGTGAGATAGTTGTGTGTGAGCCACTTAGGGAATCTAAAACCACAATCATAGGTGAGTCTTCAGAACCTTCATCAATTTGCTGATTATCAGATACTCTATTTTTATTGCTTTTTATAAGCTTACTATCAGAATAAGATACTTCAACAGAAGAATCATAATTTTTAGGACTTCGTCTTGGCCTGCCACTAGTTCTTTGAGCTTTTAAATTAGATAATGGTTGATTCTCAGAAATATATAATTCACTTCTTTTTTTTCTTTTTTTCTCTTTTTCTTCAAATTCATTATATTTTTTTTTAATATATAAACTTTCTTTCATTTGAACATCTTCATCATTTTCTTCAGATTCGCTTTCCAATATAATATCACTTAACTTAACCTTATTATTTAAAGGAGAAATATCAATCACCTCCTCCACATAATTTAAGGATTGTCTTTTTGAATTTGATTCATCTTGTTGATTTAAATTAATGCCTGACTCTTGTTGAGTCTGTGTACTAGTTAAAGTAGATTGTGAAAAATATTTCGACTCATTTTCCGTATTTAAATTCATTCTTTTTTCATTTGTGTCATTTATTTGTATGAAAGGATTTTCATGAATTTTGTCATAATTTTCTTCATATTCTGAATCAAGGTGCTTGGTATTATTATTTTTGTTAATAGTTTCATCAGTTGTTAAAATTTTATCAGCATTAACAATAATAGCAACAAACCAATGCGCTTTTTCATTTATTGGAATAATAACATATTTTTTTGAAAATAAATCAATTTTTGAAGTCCATCTTTTCACATTTTCATGTTGTCTTATAGGTTTATCAAAAGATTTTTGGGTTAAACGAGTAAAGAAAAATGAGTTGAAAATATAAGTTTGTTCGGCCATTTTAGGATTTGAATTTTGTAAATTTTGGTAAAGATATCGGAGGTAAAAATCAATAATGACATCATTTAAAAATTCACCATGACTTAAACGGGACACATCAGTATCAGATATTGTAACAGTTTTATTTGTGTTAAGAAATTTATATCGTAATGGAGAACCAAATGGCTTCATTTGCAGTTTTTTAGATCTTGTATTTGTAGAGACTGTGTCTATGTCGTTATCTAAATATTTGGTTGTAAAGTCTAATAGTCTAGAAGAGCGTCTGGAAGGTCGTGGTTTTGGTTTTGAGTCTTCATTGTTAACTGGTGGTTGAGGACTATCCTCATTTGTAAGTAATTCTAAATTATTAGAGGATAATTTGGATTGATCTATTTGATTTGAATTTAGTTGTTTTCGCAACAGACTAAAAGAGAGATTACAATTAATCTTTTTATTATTGTTGTTGCTGTTATTGATATTTATATTGTTGTTATTGCTGTTATTATTATTACTATTATTATTATTATTATTATTATTGTTGTTGTTGTTGTTGTTGTTGTTATTCTTGTTATTTATATCTATGCTGTTATTTTTATTGTTGGTTGCTTGATTATATTGTGGTGGAATATTAGATTGGTATTCAAATTTAAGAGATGGTTTTAATGAATCATAATCTACACTTCTGGTTGCCATAAAAAGATGTTTTTCCTCCTGAAAAGGTAATATTTTAAATAAAGTATTATTTGAAGTAAAAGATAGAATATCACATTTTGAGGAGATGAACTGTAAAGTTTTTAAAAATTGATTCTGAGATTGATTTAGTTTATAGACGATATAGTGATTGCATAAATCTTCACATTTTTCACCTACAATATAATTACAAGGAGCTTTTGCTGTTGGTTCATTTAAACAAAAAGCGATAATTTTATCATTTTCATCATAAAAGACTTTTCTAATTTCGGAAGATTTTCTTTTAACAAATTGTAAACTATAATGATTTTCAGTTACAACCTCCCATGTAGCGCTTTTCGGTTTTCCATATTTTTCAGTATAAATTAAACGAAGCGGGGATTCATTTGCTTGAAGATGACTTGTAGATACAGAAATTAAAGGAAATTCATGTTGCGACACAATAGAATTAATAAGAGAGAATTTTTTATTATTACTATTAATATTATTAATGTTATTCAAAGAAGCAAGTTTAGCTGACAAACTTGATGCTAGAGGAGTAAATGGACCAAATTTATGTAATTTTTTTTCAGCTATTGAATCATTTTTTGTTAAAACCTGATGAATATTTGTTTGAGTTTGCGATGATTCCTCAGATTTTAATTTTGTGTTTTTCACTATTTGTGTAGTAGGGGTATAGTTTATTTTTCGTTTTAATTTTGAATTTTGAGTAGGAGTTTGCGGGTTTGGTGAGCTTTTTTTGTACGTGTTTAGTGTGTTTAGTGGACTGAAAAAGTTTAGTTTTGTACTCGGTGGTTTTATCATTGAGAGTGCGTTAGCGCGTGTGCCGTTGTTGCTACTGTTGTTAGTATTATCTTTACTATTATTGTTGTTATTGTTGCTATTGTTGCTATTGTTGCTATTGTTGCTATTGTTGCTATTGTTGCTATTGTTGCTATTGTTGCTATTGTTGCTATTGTTGTTGTTATTTTTGCTATTGTTGTTGTTATTGTTGCTATTATCTGCATTTGTGTTTGCATTTTTGCTTTTATTGTTATTGTTTTTGTTTTTGTTTTTATTCTTTGTTGCATTTGTTGTATTTGATGTATTTTTGGAATTTATTTTATTTTTAGCATTTATTGAACTTATTTTGTTTATCATATTTGTTGTATTCAAACCTTTAGAAACACTCGATAAAGTGGAATTTTTATTAGAATTATAATTCTTATTAGCGACCGACCTTTTATTTGATTTTTTCCTGGTTAGATTCTGATTATTAATCGGTTTTTTTACTGATAATGAATTTGTCATCGGTTTTTTAATCGGAATTGAATTCTTTGGCGGATATTTTTTTTCAACATCATACAAAGAAGGATTTTGCATTGTTTTTATCGTATTATATTATATATATTATATTATATTATATATATTATATTATATATATTATAAAGTAAATAAATATTCGTCCAAGTAATTAAAGTTGTTGTAAGCTATAAATCTATTCAACATGCATAAATATAGCGTGCAAACCACATAGAAAAGAGCATAAAAGAGATCATAAAAGAGATCATATAAAAGAACATAGAAAAGAGGAGAGCATATAAAAAACACACAAACACATAAAACTACTTAAAAAATCATACAAAAAAAATACAGAAAGCATATGAAAAGCATATAAAAAGCATAGAAAAAGCATATAAAAAGCATAGAATAAGAATAATTTATATAGCTAACACTTTTCTATAAATATCCTTATTAAACAGACAGTAAAAAAAAAAAAAAAAAAAAAAAAAAAAAAAAAAAAAAAAAAAAAAAAAAAAAAAAAAAAAAAAAAAAAAAAAAAAAAAAAAAAAAAAAAAAAAAAAACAGTTAATTAATTTAATGTAATTTAATGTAAAGTACTGTAGTAGTAGATTTCAATTTAAATGTAATATGTTGTAAACGGCTTATTCTATAAAGCAACGAAATTGTAGAAGTAAAAAATAATCAATATACGATCCAGTAAATTAATTTTTTATGTTTTAGTTAGTAAAAATCAAGAAATATTTGTTAATTTTTAATAAATATTTTCTGTTAATTAATAAAAATTTAATAAAAGCGTTTATTAGAAATTAACAAATATTTCTTGAGTTTTTTATTAATTCTAAAAAAAGTTGGTTTAAACAATATGACTCAAGACTTACAATGTATATTTCAAACATTATACACCAATTAAAGGTATGTTTTGTAGTTTTACGTTATTATTTATATATTTGTTGTTATTTATATATTTTTTATTATTTATATTATTTATATTTATATTATTTATATTATTTATATTTATATTATTTATATTATTTATATTTATATTATTTATAAATATATATATACATACTAAGTGTAGGCTCATAACGGACCGGTTTTGTCATTGTGTTACAGTACGACCGGCCAGTATCTTTTGTCAGGCAGTCAAGATCGAAAAGTAAATCTATGGAATCCAAATACGGGTTTTTTAATAAACACATACGAGGGGGTACTAATTATATTGTATTTATACATTATTATATATTGTATTTATACATTATTATATATTGTATTTATACATTATTATATATTGTAGTATTGTTATTGGAATGCTATAGGAGTACTAATAAGCAGCATTCAAAGGGTGTCTTTGATATATGTGTTTCCTATGACAATTCGAAGGTATTTTGGCATTTAATGCATTTACTTATACTTATTTATTTATTTATATTCATTATTTATATTCATTATTAACCTCACAACAGTTTGCCACCTGTGGAGGAGAAAAAACAATTTACATTTGGGACGTGATTTCAAACAACATTATACGAAAAATTTTTGCACATTCAAATTCAATAAATGCAATTTCTTTTAATAGTAACGCATCAATTATAGCAAGTGGTGAGTCAATTGTTTATTTATTTACTTGCATATAAATATCTACATACTTACACACAATGACAGGCTCTTCCGACGCTACGGTAAAACTATGGGATATGAAATCCTTTTCCAACAAGCCGGTCCAAATTCTAAACGAAGCAAAAGACAGTGTCAGTTCTGTAAAAATAGCAAACAACGACATAATAACAGCGTATGTATTAAATTATTTCAAGTATTAACTACCATATTTATATTTATATTTTATTATATTATTATATTATATTTTTATTATATTATATTTTTATTATATTATATTTTTATTATATTACTATTACATGTTTAACATACTAACAATAAGGTCAATCGACGGATATGTACGAACTTATGATATTCGAATGGGAAAGCTAATCTTTGACCATGTTGGCCAACATATCACCTGTATCAGTTTGTCAAAAGATTTTGAATTTTTATTAATATCCACTCTTAACGATACAATATCACTATGCGATAGAGCAGATGGAAACATATTAAACACATTTACGGGTCATAAAAATGAAACGTATCAAATAAAATCAACTTTTGCAGATAATGATTCAAAGGTGATTTCAGGTTCTGAAGATGGAAATTTATACATATGGGATATTGTCACCAGTAAAATTCTATCCAAACTGTCTGTGCACGAAAATTTAACTACAAATTTAAATAAAACAAATAATCCAAGTAAAAGTAACGCAATTACTGCTGTAGTTTGCAATCCAGATCAATCTGCACAAGTTGTCTCTTGTGATGAAAATGGGTTTATTTATGTATGGGAGTAACTTAACACTACAACTCTACAATTTTACAATTTTACAATTTTACAATACAAACACAGACAGGCACTATTAAATCATGTTAATAAACATTAAATGTTTACCCGTGTATTAACTAACGATTAGCTGTATTTCGTTTATGATGTATTAATGTGTATTTGAATGTGTGTATGTGTGTGTGTGTGTGTGTATGCGTATATTTCCCTATATTGTTGTATTGCTACATGCAAATGCACATGCACATGCGCATGCATATGTCAATGAATACATAAATTTATTGACATGGTTATTTATGTATATAAATGTGCGTATATTTATATATTTATATTTATATTTATATTTATATATTATATATTGGAATTGGTTAATTGTATTTACTAAATGGGTGGTTTATTATTAGATTCTATGTGTTTATATGACACGGGGTTTCAAGAGTTAAAATAAATTTAATAATTAGGATTAAAATTAAAATTAAAAATTAAAAATAAAATAAAATAAAATAAAATAAAATAAAATTATATTAATATTAAATAAAATTAAACTAAAATTAAAATACCAACTCCCATACAAACATCAGTACAGCCATTATATAAAGCATCTTTATGTCATTTTTGTTTTTGTTGAATCTATTCTTATACCCTTTCTCAGTAACTAAATTACGTAGATATATATTTCTATGTATTTATTAAAAGATAAACATAATTACAAATAGTTACTTCTATCTTTATGTAATAATTGCCAAGATTACATAATAATTTTATATAATTACATAATGGATATAATAATTCTTAAAGTAACGTCAAATTTTTATAAACGTACACTATTAACTGATATTTTAATTCTAGCATATAATTTTTTAACATTAATTTTAGCATAAAAATATAATAAACAAATGGTATTTCTAATTGGACCGTTAAGAGGACCTGTATCAGACTCTGGGCCTCAAATTTCTGACCAGGATACAAAGTCAAATTCAAATTTAGCACAGGATAAGGATAAGGATAAAGAAATCGAGAAAAATAGTTATGAGAAAGTAAATAAAAAATTAAATAATTTAGGAAATTTACCGGAAGACGATGATTGGGACAGTTATTTGAATAAATTGTTGACAGAGATTGATAAACCGGTACAGAATTCTATTAAAAATGTCACTACAACAACTAATATTATAAGTACTGATAGTGACGAAAAAGCCATCACTGCTCATAGAAAATACTCAGAAGAACTACTTAAAAAATCACAATTTCCTAACGAAATGAGCTGTACAACAGCGTTTGATGAACTTTTCATGTGTTACTCTTTAGGTGGTGTTTTAACAAACATCTATAGATATGGAAACATTTCAGATTGTTCTGAAAAGGTTAAAAAATTTAAGTTTTGTATTAAAACTCTAATTCAAGATGAGAATTCAAGAAAGAAAAATATAAGGAATTTTTATGTAAATATGTGGGCTAATAAACTATCAAAGGGTTCGTCAGAGGATATTTGGACTGCAAGGAAGCAGTTGGTAAAGAGCCCTTTTCAAGAAGGTTGGGCTACTCATATTCCGCCAACAGGTGTTACTAATCCAGATCAGATTGTGGGTAGTGTAGAGAAAAGCAATTCCGAGTTTCAATAATATTGTTTTGTGTATGTTTTTGTGTGTGTGATTTTTTTCTTTTTTTATGAGTTCGTATGTATATATATTTGCTTTTGTGTGTTTTTATAATTGTTTGTACATGTTTGTATATGTTTATATATTGTTATACATGCTTCTATGCAGTTGAATACAGTTGTATACTATACATTTTTTACACAAAACAATGAGTAATACCAACAGGCAAATGCAAACTATGATACAGTTATTTATTTACTTATTTATTCTTCCTATCATTCATCTTCAAATTTACCCCTCTTTGACTTGTTACCTGCCATATCTTGTAGACCATGTTTTCCCTTCATTGAAACAGACTGAGTAATGTCTTCTAAATCAGCTTTTAAGCCAAATGGGTCGTCTTGAGACTTTTCGAATTGTACAGGACCATCCCTTGATGAATTAGAATCTACACCAGCGAAAGTTTTTACAGATTTTATTGTATTTTCAGACTCATCTTGAATATACTTTGAAACATTAGCAGCTGATGAACTGGAAAATTTATATATACTTGATACAGCATCACGTGCAAGAAAAAGTGGTTTATCATAAATATCTGAACCGTCTCGATTCGATAAACTTGATGTTGATTTACTAAATAAACGAGCATCGTATAGGGAGTCATTATTGGAGTTTGAACTTGAACTTGCTGATGGCTTAGCTACTCCTAAAGCTATTTTTTCTGAAATATCTCTATCGTTATTCTCACGTGCCATGAGTGATAACTTTCTATCATTGCCCATTCTTGATTTTCTTAATTCTTTTTCAGCTTCTTTTGAGTTTTGAGCTCTTATTTTGTTTCTTATCCGTTCGTCATCGTTATTATTGTGATAATTATCATAATCACGATCATTATCATGATTATGTTTGGCTTCTCTTGCTTCTTTAGCCAATCTCTTTAACCTCTCTTCATGCTCTTGACGGTCCCTTTCCTTTTGTTTCTTTTCTAATAAATTTCTAACTCTGATTTCTTCCCGTGCTTGTTGCTCTGCTAAATTTAAAGCTTCAGTGAACGAAGCAAATTTATTTGAAATTGAATTTAAATTTTCATCTAAATTAATTTGTCTCCTACCATCAGCAGCAAGACGTTTATCTAGAGCGATTGTAAAACCTTTTGGATTCTTCCAATTTGAAACACTTGGTGGTATATACCACTGTTCGTGGTCTTCTTTTGTTAATTTTTTTGGTGGAGAATGTAAAATTGGTACAGGTGGTGATGGGGGCGGTTTTGGAATTTTTCTATTTTGAAATTTTGGGGGTTCTAAAGGATCGATTTGTTTATCAACAATCTGGATAATTCGTTGTTTTCCTAGACCATTAATATTAGCTGGAGTGTATTTAATAAAATTATTATTATTATTATTATTATTATTACTGGTAAACCCCTTTGAAATTGACTTTTTTGCCAGAATTAAGTCAAAAGCATTTTTTGTTTTTTCCCTGGTATTATTAATTTCTTCCTCTGTGTATGGTTTATAAGAAACATTTAATTCATTTAAATCTTTTCTTTCGTTTATTGGTATTAAATCTTTGTATGACGATTGTATAATTTTCTTACTACTGTTGGTATTACTATTTAAAATATTATTATAGTTTAAATTACCATTTAAATCTAAATTATTAACTAATGAATTTCCTTTTATTAGTAAGGAATCTTTTTTTCCCATATTATTCGGATATTGTGCAATCAAAATTTCTGGGAACGCTCCTCCGTCTAAGAAATCTTCGTTTTTTGGGACCCAATTATTTAGAGTTCTATAGGGATACTCTGGGATTCCTTTAGTTCCATTTGATTTTTCATTTTTACTATTATTACTATTAATACTATTATTATTATTACTGCTAATAAAACTATTAGTATTAGTATACTCCGTTGCAGAATTCTTCGGAGAAGGTAAAATATCGTTTATTGACATTAGGCAAAATTTATATTTAATAAATGCCTAAAATCTATTCCTTTTTTTATGCTTTTTAATGCCCAAAATATATGTTAATAAATTTTTACTTTTCAATTACAGTTTCCAGTTTTTATTTTTTAATTGTTAAGTTTTCAAGTTTTTTATTTTGAAGGTTTAAATTTCAATAATTTTGGGTGAAATAAAGATATTATTGGTTACCATGGATACTTATGGTTGTGTTTTAAAGAATACAGTACCGGTATATTATACAAATTACGTATGTATTACACATAATTACGAACTATAGCAGTACAATAGTGTATTATTCTATTAAGAAATACTATATAAAAAAGGTATAGAATAGAATAGAATAAAATAGAATAACATAAAATAATGTAATATAATGTAATATATTCTCAAATATATTATTTAGTAATCATATACTGCCAAATCAACCAAAAACTCATTAATCATGTTAATAATATCAGTATTATCTAAATCCGGGGCTGAAGAGACGGTAGGAAACTCGTTGGTTTCTAATAGCAACGAGTTAGAAATAGTTTTCCTATAGGATTCATAAGTCTGACGAGTTGATTTTTTATTTAAATAAGGTGTTTTATTAGAATCATTAAGCTTTAAAGTTTCTCTAGGTAGCATGTTGTATTTAAGTAGATTATTTGTGTTATTTAAGTATATTATTAGTGTTATTTTTATGTGCTAATTTTGGTTCAATCGTAGATGAAACTATAGTTATTGTGTTTTACATTTTTTTATTTTGTTTTGTATGTATTTTGTATGTATTTTGTATGTATTTTGTATGTATTTTGTATGTATTTTGTATGTATTTTGTATGTATTTTGTATGTATTTTGTATGTATTTTATATGTATTTTGTATGTATTTTATATGTATTTTGTATGTGGTTATTATTTGGTATATATTTTATCATCGCAGATATCACCTTAATTGTAAATTAATTGAACTTGAATATATATCTTTATATGTTTTTCTTTCTACATGTGTTTAAATACGCGTTTATACACTCTTAGTAATTAACAACTATTCACTATTGTCATGCACGAAATAAATAAATATAATGTACTTTTATCTGGAATCCCTTTGTGTGTATCAGAGAAATGGAAATCGCCTACTGTAGGAATCAACGGTCTTAGGATACCTACTTCACATACAAACAATTTACCGGTTGAAAATATTGAAAAAATTATTAATAACGAAAACAATAGCAAATATGAAAAAATCAGAAACAACGCAGAAGCTGCCATAAAATCTTGTGATCTACAAATTAGCAATCTACACTACGAATATAAACAAAACATCCTTCTAATAGACAACTGGGAACAATCTTTAGACAAACGTGAACTCGAACTAAAAAGATCAATCGCTCCCGGCTATCTGGACACAAATACAAGATTGCTACAGCCAAGCATGCACCAAAGGGATATGCAATAAATGCAAATATAAATATAAATGCAAATATAAATATAAATATAAATATAAATATAAATATAAATATAAATAATACAATAATAAATGAATAAACAAATATATAAATACTAACGACTTATTTCAATAAAAAACAACGATAATACACATATTTGAATATACGTCATGTGTATAAAAACGCATTAAATAACTTCAAATTTATAACTACACAATGATTATTAATTTAGAATAATTTATTATTTATTTATTTCAAATAAAAATCAACTAGTAGCCAATCTACACATTCGAATACTTTACATGCAAGAAATATAAAATATAATAAATATTTATAAAAGTAAATACAAAAATATTAATATAAATAATAAATATTTATAAAAGTAAATACAAAAATATTAATATAAATAATAAAATTTATTACTATTACTATAAATAAAAATATTAAAACACACTATGAACTCAAACTCTACTCTACAAAATAATCATCTTACAAAAGCAATATATAAAATGGAATTTGATATTTACATCCCCCCTCCTATATTCCATCTATGTTCCAACTAAAATGAAAATCAATTACTACAAACGAACTTTGTATTGTTCTAACACTTATCCTCGTAATAATAAATAAGTAGTGATATTTACATAATACAGTTTACACTTAGTTGAATAGATAAAAAAATATAAATTAAGATATTTTATAACTGTAAAATCAAATAAGTATAATTTTAAGACAATTCATTTTTAATATATTTCCTTTTCTATAAATTATTATTATTATTATTATTATAAACCGTAGGTAATTATCTTTTGAATTAACTAAAACCCTTACTTGGGGGACTTGGTGAAATAAAAGAGATGGTTTAAATATCAATTTCCTTCCCATATAAAATAAAAAACATACAAATAGAATACAAATAGAATACAAATAGAATACAAATAGAATACAAATAGAATAAATATAAATCACGTGGACACCACGTGATTGTCAGGTAATAATAAAATAAGTTCTCAGCCCCATCTCAGCCTTTTAAATATTAGTCGCGATTTTCCTAAAATATCCAATATTAAAGTCAATATCCAATCCAATATCCCAATATTTATATTAAAATCCCCCCTAACCTCGCAAAATAATAAATCCTATAATTCTTACAAATGATCACGTAATTAATTTCCAATCAATCGTTCTAATTGGTTAAAATATTATATGTTTGTTATGATTATGTAATATTTTTAATTTCGCCTGTTATTTTCCTTCTATGTTGTGCTTTTTTACTATTTTTTTTTTTTTTTTATTTATTTTAGCATATATTTTGCATAATTTTCCTATTATAAATAAAGAGATCTTTTGCCACTTTTCTTCTTCTTTTTTATTTTATTTATTTCGCTATATCCCCTGTGTAAAAATATAGTGTATATAGTATTGTCTATATTTTATTCTAAATTTTTGCTTCCTGTAACTTCTTCTGTAATAGAATACTGTTTAATTATAATTATAATTATAATTTTTAATCCCAATTCTGGTTTTGGTTTCTGTATTCTGTTGTAAGTATTGTCATATTGCTTTATTTAATAATATTATTAACATTTATTAGTACAGAATGCATGGATCTCGTAGATATAGATCACGTGTTTTTTCTAGTGTAATTTTATTCATTTTTGTATTATTGGCATTTAATTTATTCAGTCTATCAAATCTATCGAATTTATTTAATTTTTGGCATCCATTTAATAAGAGTTCTGTATTTTCGTCTTCTTTTATATTTTCAAATTCGACTCAAAATGTTGCTGTCATAACTGATATTTCTCCTATGTATGATGAAAATAATAAAAATACTAATATTATTAATAATGATAATAATAATAAGGATAACGACAACAACGACGACGACAACGACAGCGACAACGACAACGACAACGACGATAATGGATATTATATTAATCCAAATAATCCAGTTACAAAACATAGACTTCTTAATGGAAAAAAAAGTCCACAAAATTATGATGTAACAATATTTAGACAAAAATCTAAAACACCACGTGAAAATGCAACTTTTTTCGTTTTAGCCAGAAATAAAGAATTACAACAAGTTAGAAATTCTATTAAACAAGTTGAAGATAGATTTAATAAATATTATAATTACCCATGGGTATTTTTAAATGATGAACCATTCACTGAAGAATTTATTTTATTCACACAAAATCTTGTATCAGGTGAAGCCTATTATGACCAAATCTCTGAAGAACATTGGAAAATGCCAGGTAGTATAGATAGAGATAAAGCTATTCATTCTTGGAAGGAAATGAAAAATTTAGGCGTAATTTATGGTGATTCAGAATCTTATAGAAATATGTGTAGATTTTTTTCATCTTATTTTTATAAGCATCCTTTAATGCAAAAATTCACTTATTACTGGCGTGTTGAACCAGGTACTAGCTTCTCATGCGACGTTTTATATGATCCTTTTAAATTTATGAGAGAAAATAAAAAGATATATGCTTGGACAATATCCTTAAGAGAATGGCCTCTTACAATTCCTTCTCTATGGAAAACTGTACAAAAATTTGTTTCATTACACCCTGAATATATTGCAAAGGATAATGCTGCTGCATTTATTCAATCCTCTTCAAAATCTTCAATTTTTAATTCTGATTATAATTTATGTCATTTTTGGTCAAATTTTGAAATCGCTGATATGCGTTTTTTTAGAAGTAATGCTTACACTGATTATATAAATACTTTAGAATCAACTGGTAACTTCTATTATGAAAGATGGGGGGATGCTCCAGTTCATTCTATTGCTGCTTCTTTATTTCTTCCCAAGTCAGCTTTACATTGGTTTGGTGATATGGGCTATTCACATCCTCCATTTGAGCATTGTCCGACTGATGCTGGTATGCATGATTCTGGTCAATGCTTTTGTAATCCTGCTAATAATTTCGATGATTTCCCAGATTCGTGTTTAAAAATATATAATGAAATGCTTAATCCGCCTCCAGAACCTGAAAAGGATCTTAATGATATTGTACAAATGGATCCAATAGATGTAGATTCAATTCCAAAAGTTGTTCAAGAGGAAGTTGCAAAAAAGAAGGATGATTTAAGAGGTGGCAAATTGCATATTCTTCATAGTACTTATGAAGATAGCGAATCAGAGCAAGAGCAAGGACAAGGAAAAGGACAAGAACAAGATGATAATTATAATGATGAGGATGACATTTCCCAGAAGGACAATATTATAGAAAATTGAAATAGGACAATGATTATATTGTAAGCTGGCTTGCAGTTTGTACGTTGTTATTTATTTATTACTATTATTAGTTATCTATTTATTATTATTTATTTATTTATTATTATTTATTTATTGGTGTTATTTATTTATTATTATTTATTTATTATTATTTATTTATTATTATTTATTTATTATTATTTATTTATTATTATTTATTTATTATTATTTATTTATTATTATTTATTTATTATTATTTATTTATTATTATTTATTTATTATTATTTATTTATTATTATTTATTTATTATTATTTATTTATTATTATT
>JAJMCY010000157.1:0-25196 GCA_030565755.1 Ascobotryozyma cognata
ATCGTTAAAACGTTCCCGTTGCCCGCTGTACTTTCTCTTTTTTCTTTTTCTTCATATATTTATTTCTATTGCTTTTCTTTATCACCTATAATTTTTGTTTTTACAGTAAAGATAATTGTTTTCGCGTTTCGTAAGGGGAAAATTTGCTTTGTTACTATAACAACATACTAATAAAGTGAGTAGTTGCTATGGTTTCCTTTTGGATGTTTTCCATATGATTAAAACTATAATCATTAGAATGTTATAAATTACTATTTTTTTTTACTATCGTGATTCATTTTCATTTTTTATACTGTCAATTTATTAAATACTTAGACTTTTATTTATTATTTACGCATATATATACTTTTAAAAAAAATTTTTTTTGTTTGTTTTCTATACATTTATTTTCACATACACCTATTAAAATCTCACTAATTCCCCCTTGAAAATTATATGCAATAAATTACAAATATATCCTATTTTCCTCATTTTCCTATAAATAAATATATATAAATATATATATATATATATATACAATATATATACAATATATATACAATATATAACAATTAATATTTTCCAATATGGCTAAAGATACAAACCCGCCACCAAAATCGGAATCCGTTTCCAACGAAACAATATCAGATCCAGAAGATGATTCAGAAATTGCAAAACCTAGTATTTTTTATTGTAAAAAATGTCATTTTATTTTAGCAGATATTACTATGTATGAAAAATGGTGCGAAGAACCACATGTTATAGTTTTTAATTTATTTGTACGTAGTAGAATATTAACTTCTAAACATACAACAAAAAAAGATTCATATGTATTTTATGAATTAAGATGCTCTAATTGTCATACTACTGTTGGAGCTAAATTTTGCTCAACTCCTTCTGGTTTTGAAGAAATTATAGGGAAATGTTGTCTATATATAGATGGAATTCAAATTTATGAAATAGATTATATCCCTTATAATAATAATAGTAATATTAATAACAATAGTATTATTAAAAATACTAACGATTATCCTCGACTTTTAGAATATCTTACTACTTATACTAATTATTCATTAAATCGTCAATCAATTTTAGAATGGTCTTTAATTAAATCTTATGAAGATACTAATCTTTTACTGGAAACTCATGAGAAAAAAATTACCGATTTAACTGAGAAATTCGAATCTGAAATTTCAGATTTACAAAATAAATTAAAACAAGTAAGATCAACTTTATCAAATATTTCTTCTTCTGATTTACATCAGCAAAATCTATCTAATGATATTTCATCATCATCATCTTCTTCTTCTTCTTCTTCTTCGGCAGATATGAAAAAGTCTATTTCAAAAAATAGATCATCAAAATCGCTTAATAGAAAAGATGATAAAGCTTTTAAACAATTAAACTCAATTGGAACTCACGCTAATCACCCTGTTTCTAATAAATCTGCATCCTCTTCTTCTCATAAATCTTCATCATCTTCAAAATTAAATTCATCATCTTCTAAATTAAACTCATCATCATCTAAATCAAATTTATCTTCATCTAAATTAAATTTAAATTCAAGTCTTCCTACTTCTCCAACAATTTCTTCAACTTCATTGAAATCTTCTGCTCTTCCCGTTCCTCCTCCAGCTTCAAGATCTAAATCTAAACCATCTAATAAAAATTCAACCATAAAAGAACAATCATCTGATGATGATGATGACGACGACGACGAAGATGATGATGATGATGATGATGAACCTAGTCGTTCATCCTCTCCTGATAATTTCTTAAACTTGGATCATAATACTGCTCTGCAAGTAACTGCCTTAAGTGCTTTACAAGCAGTTCAAAATTCTAATGAACCTCCACCTTGGGGTTCTCCCGAACCTGAACCTGAACCTCCCGTTGTTCCCCCTCCAACTACAACACCAGGTAAATTACAATCGGTATTAAAAAAGACATCATCTTATGCTCCACTTCCTAAAAAATACCAAAATCAACCAACCACTACAACTTCTACTTATAAACTAAATAATAACTCTGTACATTCCAATTTTAATTCTTCTGCCAAATCTTATTCCACTTCTTCAAGGTTATCAGATTTAAGTCAAAACTCTACAGGTAAAATTTCTTCAATGTCTACTTCTAGTCAAAATCATTCTCATCGTAGAACATTTAGCTCGGTCGATTCAAACCCAAATAGTCCATCTGGAAATTCTTATAATAAGAGAACAAAATCTTCTCATGGTGTTCCCTTACCTGTTCACCGTCCTCCATCCACTTCTTCCCCTTCAAATGAAAGAGAAAAAGATAAAGAAAGATATAACACTAGTGCTTTATCTGCAATAAGCTCTACTCTTGCCTCTGCTATTTCTGCAAATCTCCCTCCTACTGCTTTAGCTGGTCTTCCTAAACCACAAGATATGCAATCAATTTTATCTTCCCCCTCAATTATCAGCCAAGCTTTAGAAAAATCTCGTGCATCAGCATTCGATAGAAATGCATTTAATAAGTCAAATATGTCTCGTGATCCACGTAGGGCCCCTGTATCTAATACAAATCAAGACTCAAATCAAACTTCTAATGATAAAAAGGCATCACCTCCGTCATCTACTATAGCAACTGCTGCTTCTGATGATGTCTCTTCAACTCCTTTTTCAATTACTGGGGATGCTTCTTTATCTAGTTCTAATAATACAAAAAAAGATTCTATTATTCCTTCTTCTCGTGACAACAAGCCACAAAATTCTTTAACTAATTCTACAAATTTAAAAACACCATCTTCTGCTTCATCTTTATCAAATAGAAACTCTGTTACAAAACAGAATACAAGTAACTCAGAATTGAACACATCACTTAACAAAACCACAAATGATTCTACCAATAATGCTTCGGGATCTGGTATTCCACCTATTAATTCTACTGAAAAAGCAATATCCGACGCTGATATTAACAAGTTAATTTCTTTCTCAAGCTTGCCTCTCAATCCTGAACGGACTGCTCCAAAACCAGATGTTATGGAGTTTTTTTAGTATTAATATATTACAGTTTTACTTTTTTTCTCGAGTTTGTTTTATTAAGTTGCAACGTATTTTTTTTATTAATAGTTATTTATGTTTTTTTCCTTACATTTTTTTTTCGTTTGTCTTTTTGATTTTTTTTTTCCCCATTTTTTTCTTTTTTTCTTTTTTTTTTGTATTTATATTTCTCTGTTTTTGTTTAATATAAAAGATATATTTAGAATTCAAGAAAACTATCTATGTGATGTTATTTTATTTTTATATTTGAGATCTTAGTTAAATTTTTTAATTGGATCCCCTTTAATATTTCAATTTTTAAATTTATAATTGTTAAGTAAATATTATTATTTAAATTTTATTTAATTTCCTAATTAAATGTGTATTTTTCTTAGCAATGTTATGTTGCTTTGTTCATATAATCATTATTTAGAAAAAAAAAAGTAACAATTTATTAAAAGACGGAAAAGAAAAAAAAAAAAAATTTTTTAATTGCCAGCTTCTCAATGACTAGAAAATTTGTCAATAAGGATAATTATCATTAATTCGTTAAAAAAACTTTATTATCATTAGTATTGCACCTTTTTATTCGGAATCTTCATGTTGTATTACTTTAAAAAAACTAACGCCAACACGGGCTTTCTTAGTTGCACTTTTAAGTGCTTGACTCTCAACATCTGTCCATTTCACAGAGAGCTGATCCCAATTCAAAGATTTGTATTCTTTCTTATACGTACGATATTTCTTCATTAGTTCATTCATGTCTCGTGGGTCTCCTGATCCAGACATAACAAAAAATGCTGTACCATTTGGTAAAGCTTTATAAATTTTTTCCAATGTATCATTGAGATGCATATAAGCTTTTTCTATCTTTTCAGAATCATTCTGTTGAATATCATTCAATTTAGCCTCGTCATCTATTGACTCCGTGATTTCAAGCTCAAGCTTCTTATCATTACTAGCATTTATGGAAGAAGTTTGCAAACTTGTCTCATATTCTTTCCATCCAGCTATATGCTCTAATTCTCCTAATCTAGCCCAAAGAAAATCAGTTGATTGAATAGCATCAATAATTGCGTCAGCAGATTCATCGTCCGAATTGCATGAAATAGCAATACGCGCTTCTTTGTATTTTGCTCGTGCATTCTTAATATTATCTATAATTGCACATGATCTAGGGATACCGCTAGAATTTTCGTTTTTTGATATTTTTGTTAAAATTGACTCCGTCATTGGAAATACTAGACCAAAATTAGGGCCACTCTGACATTTGAGTTTTACCAAGTTAACACATGTAGATGCATCGACTATAGGATTATGT
This sequence comes from Ascobotryozyma cognata, assembly GCA_030565755.1. Taxonomy (NCBI): domain Eukaryota; kingdom Fungi; phylum Ascomycota; class Trigonopsidomycetes; order Trigonopsidales; family Trigonopsidaceae; genus Ascobotryozyma; species Ascobotryozyma cognata. The sequence continues at coordinate 4,306 of JAJMCY010000157.1, forward strand.
CCTGCAGAAGAATTTTGAATTTCTAATTTTAAATACTTACTTGAAAGCCATTTTAAAGAAGGTTTAAAAGGAGGACCTCGCATATTATGATATATTACAGAAGTGTCAATTATTAAAGGATGACGTAACTTACAGGCATTTAAATCAGATACTAAAGAGTGGCCGATAAGAATCGTATTGTTTGAATCAAAAATATCAAGTAAGCGTGCTTGAATATCTTTTAAAGTAGTCTTAACGTTTTGAAGCATAGCAGCAGTTATTCCTGAAAATTCAGTTACATAATCTGTAATTTGATCTGAGGGGCGAACCAATTCGTCTAAAACGACTTCATTTGTATAATAATCAACTACAGCTATTTTTGTCAAAACAAATTCTTCGTCAGCTTTACACATTTCACAGTCTACAGCAAAAATTTTTGGATTCTGGTGTTGCTCTTCTTTATCTTTTTGTTCAATTTTAGGAGAGGTCTCAACCCAGCCATCAGGAAGTGTAGTGATACATGTAGATGGAACATCTTTAGTATCTTTATGTATTGGATATTCATCATTAATTAATTGCTCAAATGACATAACTAAATCTAAAGGTGAAATTTCTACTGCCGACTCAGATAATCTATTATTAAATTTTTGTTTCTCTGCTTTTGTAAGTGGAACATACAACAAAGATTGCATTGGCGAATATAATCTATCATTTTCACCAGGAGCTTTAGTAGGCCATAAATGAGTAAAATGCTTCTTGAAAAAAGATAAATTTTTATAATTAGATTCGTTTATAGTTTCTAATAAAGTTGGTTTGTAAATATTGTCATCATTAAAATGTAAACCAAAAGTTTCTAAAGATATGCCAGGAACAAATATGACAACAACTTTTTTTATATTACAACGGTTATGTATTGAGACAAAAGAGGGAGCAACTGCACCTTCAGTTATTAAATATAAAATAAGCGAACGAATATCTGAAATTTTTATAATAGATTTTATAGAATTTTCATCATATGAAAAATAAGGGGCCTTTAAATATTTTTTTTTTTTAATATTTTTTTTTTTTGGTATTTCTGTTTGAGACTCATTATCAATGCGACTCTTTTTATTTACTCTTGTTATTAAATTCTCTTGAAGTGTTTGTGATTCGTTAGTACTAGAAATTTCTGAACTTGATCTTTTAGAGTATAGAACATCCAAATCTTTATTTTGTTTCAGTGTATCATTTTCGGTTTCATTTTCGGTTTCATTTTCGTTTTCATTTTCGTTTTCGTTTTTATTTTTATTGTCTTGATTTATAACTTCATTTTGATTTTCAACTATATATTCATTTAATCTAGATTTAGATCTATCAATGCTAGTAAGTGACATACTAAAAATAGTTTAAATTTCCCATTAGCAAATGATTGTAAAAAAACTTTATAATTATCTACTTATAATCTTTAATTGTATGAAATTTTAAAATATTATATATATGTATATATATAATATATATATATATATATATATATACTTATAACCTTATAGTCTTCGCCTACAGGTTTTTCGCTTTTTTTTTTTTTTTTTTTTTTTTTTTTTTTTTTTTTTTTTTTTTTTTTTTTTTTTTTTTTTTTTTTTTTTTTTTTTTTTTTTTTTTTTTTTTTTTTTTAGTTCTAATACTGTATTTACGACGTATCTATCTCTATTTCATGAAGTTGATATCACATAATAATTCTCTATGTTGAACAATTAAATTATATAGTGTATACAATTCATGAAGAATGTTTATGAAATAAATTAAGTAATGTGATAACTTTTTAGTTTAATTATGTATTTGAAAAATTTTTATTATTTACATTAAATACAAACTATTCTATTATGTAAAACGTATAAGTTTTTATTAAAAATAGGAAACTTTTTTACAAAGAAAAATAAAAAATAAAAAAAAAAAGTATATTAATTATTATGTATTGTATATATATATTTCCTAATACTGTAATTTTATTATTTAAGTTAATTTTTTTTTCTTTTTTTAAACAATTAATAATATAAAATTAAATAATGTTTTTAATGTATCTATACATTTTTTTTATAACATTTATATAATAAAACCTTTTGAGTATGAATTTGCTATTTTGTACTTGTTTTATTAATTTTAGTAGAATTATATACTACAAAATACACAATCAAACTTAACAATATAAAATATCAATCCCTATAGCAACACATAGTTAACTGCAAGCAATTCCCTTTTTATAAGCAAATTAGTAGCTAAGATAAAAAAAAAAAAAAAAAAAATTAGAAGCATAAATTACATTTTAATGAATTTAGAGATAATTAACCATATTATACTATTCTATACTATATGGAAAATAAAAATTAATAGAAAAAACAAACCATATTTAACTACACGATGAACGGTAAATCTATTAAACATAATTGTCTCTTATATTCTCTTATATAAAACGTTCATTTGGGGTAGTCTTTTTTTTCTATTTTTATATTTTTTCATTAACATAAAATTTATATATTACTTTTATGTTAGAATTGTCTTATTTGTGAACAAATATAGTAAATCTATTTAAGAAATATTTACAATTCTTGCAATGTTTAATTTAATCACTTATATACATAAAAAATATTTAAAAAGTGATATATGATAATGAGAATTACGAAGTTACTATAATATTTTGTTTAAATAAACCCAAATTAGATAATTAGTAAAATTTAGAAGGTCAAATATATTCAGTTATAATTTATAATTTATAAGATAAAGTAAATAACCTACTTAACAACCTAATACCAATTGTGCCGTAAAATTAAAAAGGAATTTTTTTATTTATTTAATAAACGTAAAAAAAAAAAAAAAAAAACCTAAACTATGCCTATGTATGTCTAAATACACCTGTAAAATTTCCTAAAAATTATTAAAATTACAATGTATATACGATACTTAAACGAAAAAATATTTTATAAATTCTATAGTAAATTTTAACGCAAATTTCTACTACTGCATTTAATCTTTATCCTTATATGATGAACAAATAATATCCAGACATTATCTCTATCAAATACTGCAGATATCGTTGGTTAGATACAACAATGTTTCTATAAAATTACTTAATATAATTAAGATCAAATTTTGGAAACACATATCTTAGTCTTCAAATTTTGACATAAAAGAGATTTAGAATAGATTAATATTAGAATTCTGTATATTATCTCTATATAATAAATAAAAGTTTATCGAAAATAAGCCTAAACTTTAAATAATAAGTGTATGTAGTACACCAGTTACCACAGCAACCCATATCCAATCACCAACACTGTTAAATCTCAAAAACTACCGAATAAATAATAAAGTAACAATTATTAAAAGGATTATAAAGACAGGCTTAAATATTTTAAATATACATAGGGAAAGAAAGAGCTGGCTTAAAGATCATAGAAGAAATTATTTAATATATTATTTGTCATAATGATTCGTAAGTTTTATATTTTTTTGTTATTATTTAATAAATACAAACCATTAACCTTTTTCACTTTTTTTACTTTATTTTATTTTTTCGCGTAGCACCTTCAACACACACACAACTACGAGATGTATCTTTTGATAAGGTAGACTACTCAGTACCAAAACAACTATATGATGCTCAACTTTCAACTTTACAAAAACAATGGGTTAAAACTGAAGCAATTTCAGTTTTAGAAAAATCTTTACGAGACTGCCAATTATCACAAAAAGCAAGTCATCTTGAAGCTTGCAAATTTCTTGCTGAAAAATATATACAAATGCTACAGACTTCTCGTAATGTGGGTTATTTAGGTCTTCAAAGAAACGATCCTAATTTATAGTACATATGATTTAATTTATATTATTTTTGTTTATTTCAATTACATGTTGCAAGTTTTAAAACATTGTATTATACAGTAAATGTTTTTTGTTTGTTTGTTTGTTTCTTCACATTTTTTTAGAAAGATACTTTTATTAAATTAAAGTATATTTTTAATCATTTTTAAGATATAATAGTTAAATTCTAATATATTTGTAGTTTATTAGATTTATAATAAGTTTTTTTACAAATACAAACCCAATCTACAATTGTACAATTTAAAATTGTCCTCAAAAGACAACTATAAATAAGTAAAAAAATTAAATACCTACACAATTTATGAAGAAAGCATTAAATTTTTATCACGAGAAAATAATTTTATATAAAAAATAAATAAATAAGTAAATAAATAAATAAACAAATAAATAAATATATAAATCAATAGATAAAATAAATAAAAAAATAAAAAAAAAAACAAATTGATAAATAAATTATAATAAAAAACATATACACCAGATATATAATAAATGCGCGTTTATCAATAAATCAAATATTTCCCAAATTTTTTTGCCTATAACCTATTTTGATCGATATAATTTACTTTAGCATGCCCATCAGAAGCACGTCGAACTCCTAATTCTAATAGTTTACTATATGCGGAAGAAAAATCAGCATAAAACTTATCTCTGTCACTTGCATAAAGCTTTACATATTTGCTGAAAGAAGGGTCATCTCGTAAGGCAAGATCTGCAGGCATCATCATAATTTCGTCATCTTCATCTTTATATTGATCATTACCGCCTTTATTAGTTAAAATCCATTCCTCGTTTAAGAGCATTTTAAAGCTATATAAATAGTTAGTACAGATATAAACATAATTTGTTTTTATAATTGATTTCCATCAATTATTATTATTTATTTATTTTATTTTATTTTTATTTTTTAATTACAATTATTTTTAATGAAAAACTTACTATATGTTTGAAAATCGTGTAGGAGAACGAGTCCAAGGTCCTTCAAAACCGCTATATGAAAGTTAATAAAAAATTTTGCCTAAAAGTGTACAAAATATTTGTCATAACAATAAATAAATCTGAAAAAAAAAAAAAAAAACACCAACCTTCTATCTTTGTGGCATCTTCCTAAACAATGAGCACCAACCAAAGCAACAATCTCTTGATCATCAAATCCCATTCTATAAAAAACCTGCCTAATATGATCGGCCCCTTTTGTTCCCTGTTAAACAGTTAATAAAATGTCATATGAAATATAAACTATATAAAAAAATATTGATTGTTCCTGATAAAATAAAATACTTACATCTGGTAATCTTCCTTTTGGTGGAACATTCCTATCATTAAGATAATCAATTCTACCAGGCTTCCAGGAAATCTTAGGTCCACCCAAATATTCTATAGTTACAGCACCCGCAAGAGACCAAAGATCAGCATAAGAAATCCATTCAAATTGTCTTTTTACAGGTTCTAATGCAGCTCTAGCAATTTGAAGACCTCTATTAGCTTCATCACCAGACTCTGGGTTATATCTATTATAAGTTAGTAAATATGTTAAAAGCAGTATGCATTTTTAGATGAAATAAAAATGAACTTACCTCATTGTTGCACCATTTGAACCACCAGTGCCTCTTTCCTTTTCATAAGTTCCAGATGAGTGCCATGCTAAACGAACAAGTAAAGGTCCTAATGAACCATCTTCATAATCTGGAGCAGGAATAATTTTTTTAATCGCTTCAATAACAGGACTAAATATAAGTTAATAAATAATAATAAATACTATTAAATAATAATAAATAATAATAAATAATAATAATAATACTAATAAAAACATAATACTAACGTGTATTTTTCCATTTCTTTTTGATCCGTGTACTCTAGTTCAGATTCAATAATATAATCTAATTTGCTTTTATATTTACTTCTAGAAATTTGGTTTACATCTTCTCCAGAATTATAATCAAAAAAGTCATCGTCAAAGCTGTTTGCGGGGACGGTAGTAACTACCGAGGTAAATAATGTTGGTATGACAACCAAAGATATAATTGCTCTCATTGGTTAGTTTATTACAATTGGGAGTTTAAACGGTTCTCTATATAATATAACTTTTATTTTTATTTTTAGTTTAAACACCAGTATTTTTTATATTATCGGGAAAATGTTTATATAGGTATTTGAAATTATTTGCTTATTTAATTTTACTTAGCATATATATATATATATATATATATATATATATTTAAGTGCAAATAAGGATTTCATGTTTATTAATTTAAAATTATTTTGAATCTTTAATTACATAGAAATGAACTATCTCTGCGTACAGTAATAAAATACGTTATAATTATTATACAAGCTTAGTAATAAATTATTATACAACCCTTATTTAATGCCAAAGTTAAGAAAAAAAAAGTCGAGAATTAATATTCTTCATTTTTACATTAAATTAAAAATAAATAATTAAATTTAATTTATTTCAATTAAATTTAAATTTTTATAGTAACTAGATGTAAAATACGTATAAATTAAATTAAATTAAATTATAGTATATTATATTGATCGTAAAGTTGTAAAATTTTCATAATATGCAATCATTTCTTGGGTAATACCCTTTGGAGCATTTTTTAAAGCTGCTACGAAATGTTTCCATTCAATCTTTTCAGCATCTATATTTTCATTCATTGTATTAAGTCCGGCTTCCTGGCACACTGAAACGATTTCTGCTCCCGACATTCCATCCGTAGCAGTAGCTAATGTAGAAAATTCATCTTTTGAAAGATCAACTGACATTTTACTAAATTGTATTTCTAAAATCTTTCGTCTTGTTTCCAAATCTGGCGGTGATACATAAACTAGTCTATCTATACGTCCAGGACGAAGCAGTGCAGAATCAATAATATCTGGACGATTTGTTGCCGCTAAAATTGTAACACCAACAAGTGGTTCTATACCATCAAGCTCATTAAGTAATGTTGTGAGTAACCTTTCTGAACTACTTCCCCCATCTGAATTCGAATTTGATCTGGCCCCAGATAAAGAGTCAATTTCATCAAAAAATATAATTGATGGACTTGCAGCACGTGCTTTTGCAAAAATATATCTTAATGCACGCTCACTTTCTCCTACAAATTTATTAAATAATTCAGGCCCTTTCACTGCTAAAAAGTTCAACTGTGCTTCTGTTGCTAAAGCTTTAGCTAGTAATGTCTTTGAGCATCCAGGAGGCCCATATAAAAGAATTCCCTTTGGAGCAATTACTCCCAATCTTTTAAACGCATCTGGTTTTAAAAGAGGTAGTAATACCATCTCTTTTAGCTTTCTTTTAGTTTCTTCCTGACCTCCTATGTCAGACCAATGGACTTTAGGTGTTTCCAAAAATACTTCTCGCATGGCACTAGGACGAATAGTTATCAGTGCACGATTAAAATCCTGCTCTTCAACATTTAGATTTTCATATATTGAAGAATCTATCACATCCGAAGTGTGTTTTATTTCACTAGATAATCCTCTTTCATTACTTTTAGTTAATGCTCTAGCTATCGCTTCCATTACAGCCTCACGACATAAAGATACAAGATCAGCACCAACATATCCATGCGTTCGAAAAGAAATTGATGAAAATTGATCATTTGTAAGATTATTAGGCATTTTTTCAAGCTGTATTGATAAAATTTCTTTTCTTGCATTGGCATCTGGAATACCAATTTCAATTTCTCTGTCAAATCGACCTGGCCTTCTTAAAGCAGGATCTATCGCATTTGGCCTATTTGTTGCCGCTATAACTACTATTTTGTTCACGTTACTACCTGTATGTGTATTTGCCATTCCATCCATTAATGTAAGAAGAGTAGCAACAACGCGTGCCTGTGAGTCATCAGACATATCGGAATCGCGACGTGGAACAAGAGCATCAATTTCGTCTATAAAAACTATTGAAGGAGCATACTTTCGTGCTTCCTCAAAAATTGTTCGTAATTTAGATTCTGACTCTCCGAGATATTTAGAAACTATCGACGGACCATTTATTCGCAACACGTGTGCTTCTGACTCATTTGCAACTGCTTTTAAAAGAATAGTTTTACCCGTTCCAGGTGATCCATAAAGTAGTATACCACGAGGTGGTGGAACACCAAACCTAGAAAATATCTGAGGATTATGTAAGGGAAGGTCAATCATGGATTTCATTAAAGCAATTTCCTTAGATAAGCCTCCTATAGAGCTATAAGATATTGATTTAAAAACTTTAACGGAAGGATTATAAACAATTTCCGTACTTGACTTATTAAACCTATATAATAAACTATTACAACTGCTGTCATTTGTATTAGAATTTACAGAAGATATTGATAAGTTTGAAATTGATGGCATGGGGATAACATTGAAAATAGGAAGGTCATGTTCGAAGTTTGTTTTTAAAATTATTTGAGGTGTTATGTATTTCAAATCGGAAAAAAAAGAAGTAATTTCTTTAGCATTAATTTGAAGATTTTCTAATGTAGATGATATTATTATTTGATGAGCATCTTGTAAAGGTGTGTTATATTGTTCTATATGTATTCTATCGCCTAAAAGAGCTCCCAGTTTCTCTCTGATAGATTTGCTAATATAAATAGCTATTAAAAGTTAAAATTAGAATAAATTTAAAAATAAACACAAAATGCATAAGATGAATAAATATAAACAGATGAAAAAAGAAAAAAAAATAAAAAATAAAAAATAAAAAATAAAAAATAAAAATATTGATGTAATAAATATTAAAAATAAATACCTTTTGTATCTAATATTGAAGAATCTGGCCATATATTTACAATTGCATCTTCCGAAGAATCTATATATATTCTACAAAATTGTCCTGTAGTTAACCCTAAAGCCTCCAACACGGAAACTGAAACATAAGCCCTAAATTGATACTTTGGAGCATTATTAATTGTAGGCCTTATAATAAATTCTCCTAAACTACTTAAAGAAGGACTTATACCAACTGCCCCAATCTTACTATTAGTATTATTATTATTATTATCATTATTAGAAGTAGAATTAGCCTTAGTAGATACACGATTAGAAGAAGAAAGTCGTGAAGCTACATTTTGCTTTGATTTTGTAGAAGGCGAATTAATATTTGTAGGAGATTTCGGCATACCTAAATTAAATTATATATATTGAAAAGTAAAATACAATTCACAACCATTTAAGTGTTTAGAATTGTATACACTAAGTACCGAGATAGGACATGAATAAAAGTCATCCTTTAATTAATAACAAAGGGTTTCTTTTTTTTTTTTAACAAAAAAAAAAAAAAAGAAAGAACTAAATACACATGTGTTACCTATTATGTTAAGCACGTGATCATATAAACAGATATTACCCGGCTTTGCCATTCATGGTATTATCTTATAATTTAATGTGGGGGTAGTTGGTACGAATTAAGAATAGAAAATTCTAAACTATCGTATACCGTACCAATATTAATTTATGTATTACATCACTACTTAAAATTATATTGAATAAATGGATTTATATAATTTTTGTATTAAATTATGTGATGTAAAATTATTACTAAAATATATTTCAAAGATCACATGACTAATAATAATTTACGGTATTCCCTATAAAAACAACAAATTCTAAAAAAAAAAAAGTATTGATGACTTGTATATTAGTAAAATTTTCACTATATAATTTCTTATAATTCGTTAAAGTCACGTGAAATAAACACGCCATTTCACAAGATTTTTAATTGCTATAGTAAACTCTCTCGGTTAAGATTTATACGATATTAAAAACAATGGCACAATACTAAAAAAAATAAAATTTTCCGCTCAATAACTATTATTTATTAAAACCCACAATAATATTTTTCATTAATTTGTAGCAATTAAATCACTGAATATTGCAATATAAGTTACTATATATTATATATTATGTAAGTATTATACAAATATTACGTAATAATGGGCATTTCTATTCTTATAATAATCGCTTGTAGAACTGTCAGCTGCTAAAAATTTGTTTTTTCCCATTATATAATAGTTTCAAAATATTACAAACTTTCACTTGTAGCATAGAAATTACCGGTTCAAACATTTTATTGATGTATTATTAAGTAAATTCGTATATTTTTCACTATATCTAACAATATTTACGGTAATTTCCTTTATCAATAATACGGTTCGTTTATTTAATATTTCGTACGATATTAATAACAAGAATGTAATGCTCAATTTTTTTTCCTTTTTTTTTTTTTTTTTTGACCAGGGTTCAATAAAAGCTTGTTCAGTTTTGAACGGCATTATTAAATCTTCTATTTATTTTTAGATATATAAATGTGAATATAAATAAATATAAATAGATAAATAGATGAATAATAAATAAATAATTATATAAAGAATAAATAAATAATATTAAGTAAATGAATAAATAAATAAATATATATATTTACAAATAAAAATAAAAATAATTTAATTTATCTGCTTAATTTTTAAGTAATATATTTATTAACTATAACAAAAAAATTTCATAACTGTATGAACCGTACGTACGTCTTTTATTTTTAATAAAATTTAAAAAATGGGATTCAAAAAATTTTCATTTTTTTCAAAACCAAACTCATCGAATTCTCCGTCAACAAGGACAACACAATCATACTATCAAGAAAATGAGAATGATTATGAAAATGACTATGTAAAAGATAAATCAAAAGAAACCTCGGAAGTTGTTTCAACGACAGACAATGAAGAAAATCAAAAATTTGAAAGTAACAATAATATCTATAAAAACGAATATGACATCGATGAAAAAACAGGAGAAAAATATTATGATGGTGCAGACCGTTATCAAGAATATAATTCTGATGCTTTATTTCGTTTATCGGGTTCTTTTACATCAATTAATGATAATAATGCGGAATTAATAGATCCATCTTCAGGTGTCAAAAGAGGATTACGTACTCGACATCTTTCAATGATGGCCTTAGCTGGAATTATTGGACCAGGTTTACTTGTTGGTGCTGGTGGTGCCTTACATGAAGGTGGTCCTGCTGCTTTACTAATAGGTTTTGGAGTCATAGGTTTAATTGCCTTTTCTATAATGCAATCCTTAGGTGAACTTTCAACTTTATATCCTACAGGTGGTGCTTTTACTGATTTATGTGATAAGTTTTTAGATCCTGCTATAGGTTTCGCAGTTGGTTGGAATTATTTTATTATTTGGTTTTGTGTTCTTGCTAATGAATATAATACTCTTACTTCGATTTTATATTTCTGGTCAGAAAAAGTCCCAATTTGGGGTTACTTTTTATTATTTTGGTTTGCTTTTTTATCTTTCCAAGTTCTTGGTGTTGAAGCTTTTGGAGAAGCTGAATTTTGGTTAGCTCTTGTTAAAATTCTTGGTTTAGTAGCCTATTTTATATTTTCAATTATATATATTTCTGGTGGTTTAATAAATCAAGAGGATGCTATTGGTTTTCGTTACTGGCATGATCCTGGTCCCTGGGCTCACGGATTTGGAGGTGTAGCTAACGTTTTTGTATTTTGCTCAACTTTTTATGCTGGTTGTGAGGCTGTAGCTGTAGCTGCTACTGAAACCAGAAACCCTTCAGTTGCTGTCCCAAGAGCTGTAAGACAAGTATTTTGGCGTATTATTTTTATTTATATGGGTACAGCTTTTTTCTATGGTGTAACTTGCCCTTCTTCAGCCCCTGGCTTAGTTTCTGCATACTCTAAATCTCTTCAATCACCAATCACAGTAGCGATTCAGACTGCAGGCTGGGAAGGTGGTGTTCATCTTGTGAATGCATTTATTTTAGTAACTTGTATATCTGCTGTTAATTCTTCTATATATATTGGCTCGCGTACCATTCTTTATATGGCGCAAAACCGCAAAGCACCCAAATTTCTAGGCTGGACAGATAAAAGAGGAGTTCCGATTCCTGCAATTATATTTACAAATGCTTTTGGTGCAATTTCTTTAATGAATATCACCACTGGAGCTGGATCCGCTTATAACTACATTGTAAATTTATCTGGTGTTTCAACTTTTCTTGTATGGGGTTCAATTTCCTTGATTCATTTAAGATTTAGAGCAGCTCTTAAGGCCCAAAAAATTCCATTAACATTTCTTCCTTTCAAATCTATGCTTTTCCCATGGTTACCTCTTTTTGGTTTAGTAATGAATATATTTCTTGCTTTAATACAAGGTTGGAACTATTTCAAACCCTTTGTCGTAGGAAGTTGGATTGATGCTTATATTCTTTTACCAGTTTATTTTATTTCTGCATTGCTTTATAAGATTATTTTTAAAACAAAGTGGGTTAAATCTTCCGAAGCTGATCTTCTATCTGGACGAAGACCTGATGTATCTAAACATTCTGTGGATATAGAAACGCCTTCAAGATCTAAAAGGCACTGTCTAAAAAAGATGTTAAGAAATTTTTAAATGCATATATATATATATATATGTGTGTATTTATATTTATATTTATATTTATATTTATATTTATATTTATATTTATATTTATATTTTTATTTTTATTTATATTTATATTATTTATCTTGTTTCTTTTTTAACTTGTTTGTTTTTCTGTTTGTATTATTTCAAAAATTCTAAAAAATTAGATTTATATACACTTTCAATTTTAAATTTTATATTTTAAATTTTAAATTATATATATATGTGTATGCATTTAGTTATTTTTGCCTTGAGTTTGTCATATTGCATATAAAATAGCATTCTTTTTCTCAATAAATTATTTAAACTAGTTTGTTTTTATTAAGCACATACTTATTGTTAATAAATCCAAGGAAAAAAACAAATAAAATTACTGTTGTACATATTTTTAAATGCATTTTGTTAAATAATCGGCATAAAATTACGCACGCTTTATTCCATCATTTACTATTCAGTAATTTTTAAAATAGAGCTGCAAAAAAACAAAACAAACAAGAAAAAAAAAAAGCATATATTTTTTATACTAGTAATATTTAATTCTATTTTTAGGTTTCGTATTTGCATAAATAAATAAATTTTGTTATTTTTTTTTTTAAAAGACCAGTTTTTCTTATGTCTGACTCTATTTTTTAATCACTAATGACTGTTATCATTAGATTTACTGCATAATTACATAATAATTACATAGTAATACGAGGCAATATAGTATATACTTTTTATTAATTGCCTACGTTAAACGGCTCAAGGTTAACAAAATAGAATAATAGATATTCTTTTTTTTATTTATTTTTATTTATTTTTAATTGTATATTCTTTTTTTTTTTTTTTTGTTATTTATTTGATTTCGATTTCGATTTCGTTTTTTTATTTTTTATTTTTATTTTTATTTTTAATTTTATTCTTAATTTTTATTTCATAGTTCCTTAATTTTAAAATAATTAGTAGCAATTTAATCGTGAAACAGAAACATTAGTATGTAGGAATAAGGATTAAGCGAATGGTATATTATATTAAGAAAAAATAAAGTATAAAATATGCCTAACGATTTAGTAATAACCCCAAGCTCATATCTTTTGGCTGTGCTTATGGTAATATCTACACCAGATGGTGCACAGTTCACTTTTCATTGTCCTCCATCACCTTCAAATCACGATTTTGAAGCTGCCCCAGGTATTTATGAAGCTTTAGCACGTGCAACAGCAGACGATTATGTTGACGATTTGTTAGAAAGTGATAATTGTTTACATCAGGGAGAAGAAGATGATGAAGATGAACATATTCAGAACTTTTCTGATAAGCAATCTGAATATTTATTAGATGATTATGGAGCAACTAATTCTAATCAGAATTTAAATACTACAGAAATCTATAATAATAATAGTAATAATAATAATGTTGTGAGTCCTGTCAATAGTATTAATGGTAAATTTGATTACAATAAGAAAAATTTGCACTCAGAAGATAAATTATCAGATAAAAGCTCCTATGTAATTTCCAATAAGGATAAATTAAAATCTCATTTACATAGGCATCATAATTTGAAATCAACTACCTCTTCCTTAGCTTCTCTAGAATTGAATGCAGGATCTACCAAATCGGCCTCATCTTCTACTTCTTTAAATAAAAACTTATCTAATACGACCCAACATCTACGAAAAAATCAATTAAATAGTCAACTTAAAAATTCGAATTTGTCTAATGAAAACGATCAAGATAAAAATCTTTCTTTATCAAGTGATAATGCCGAATACGACAATGACAAAAATAAAATTCAACCTACAGCTACTATAAACTCCACGAACACTTCTCAATCTGATTTATCTGACGTTTTTTCACAGAACTCCGTTAATAAACCCGATAATATAATATTAAAATCTGGAGAAAAAGATTCTGCTTTTATTTTAGGCAATTGCACAGATCAGAATGATAAAAAAAAAGTAGATAAAGAGAGAAAGCATCATAGAAAGCCAAGAATAAAAAGAAATGAAAATTGGGATGATGAAAATGATGAAAGTAGTAAACCTGACTCTTTTTATAAACCCCAATATGAAGAGTATAAGGAAATTGACGAAGAAGAAAAGAATAAAATATCTATTGAGCATGACGTATTAGGATTTAAACCCTCTTTTCTTGCTGAAACATTATCTCCTCCAAAACAGATGTGCAATTCAATGTTTGAACTTACAGTAGATGACCTTGTATTTTTAGGGCACCCAGTGCATATTCGTGATGATGGTCTTTGGCGTCAAAACAAAAAGTCTCGTTTTAAAAGGACAACAACTATACCAACTTTAGATTTAAATTTAGCCAAATCTGAAAACATGGCAAGTAGAAGTCGATCTAATAGTTACGAAAAACATTCTATAGCTGATGAAAATGAAGATATAATATTGGAAGATGATAAAAATAATGATGGCGATGAAGACTCACATGAGTATGAATATGAAAAAGATATCGTTGAAAATGAAGAAGAAGATGACGATTATGAAGATGGTGGAGAAAGCGATGAAAATTTAACGGAAAATGATGAGTCTAATAGCGACAGTGAAGGAATATACATTAAAAAAAACAACGAAACAGCATCAAATAAATCCAAGAAACGGAATAAAATGAAAAAGAATAAGGGAAAATTTTTGAATAAGTCAAAAATGACAATGTTTCATATTGTGTTTGTCTCAAATCCTCCTGATCTTGAATATAAACAACGAATTCGTGAGTTATATGTTTATGTTGCAAGAAGACTTGCGGTGATATTGCGCTATGAGCAAGCTAAGAGTAATTATGTTTGGGAGCAAAGTAAAATTCTTATGAGGATTCGGGACGAATTTATGTGGAAAAGAGAGGCAAATGCTTACAAAAATAGGCGCAGAGAAAAGCAACACAATTTTAATTTATCATCTCAAGTTAGAAGTCGTTCTGCAAGCGCCAGCTCTAAAATGAATGCGAAAAGGAATAGACCCAAAAGTAGTTCAATAAGCTCTATTCACAATTGTTACACATCTTCTGGCTTAAGTAATAACTTGAATGATGGTAGTGCAAGTTATGGGAAAAATTACGAAGCAAATTCTAATAAAGATGATAACAGTAGCAATACAAATAGTATTAATGATATTAATAATAAGCATAACAATAATCCAGAAGAAAAGAAGGCTTTTGAAGATTTAGAAGATGATTATGAGGATGAAGATGGTAATGACGATTTTTCAAACGAAGCGATGTGGAAAGAAATGATTAAAAGCTCTCCACTTGCTCTTGCACTATCTCAAATATATTCAGATATTGCTTCTTCTTCTATTGCCAGTGTAAACATTAATGGGGAAATGCGATCTTTCCAGATACCTATTCAAAAGCAATTTACCTCTTTGCCTCCAGTACTTGGTATTTCTATTTCAGGGATGCACTTATCTTCGGTATACCCTCAAGATGTAGCTTCTGGAAGTAACTTGAAGCCACTGGATGGAGGTGTGGCAAGTGCTGAAAATGCAATTCACTTTGCATTGCTTTTATTGGATGATCCTGAGCAAATTATAAAAGATATAAATCCTGAAAGGGATTCTCCTGCTAGTATGATTATTCGGACTATAACTCCCACAGATTCATTAGTTCGACTGGCTAGTAAGACTGGGCTCGAAGTTGAAGACATTAAACGGTTTGCAGAGCATTTAATTTATTGGCGTAGAGCAAGGTTTATTTCTCCTATACTAGCACGGAATTCTTATATTGTATCGCCTACAGCACCTTTATGTGAAATATACAGTCATATGCAAATATTTCGAGATCAATTTCCTCTATTACCTACTCTTCCTACATTTTTATTTCTTTTATCACGTTCTAAGCCTACACCTTTTGCACGGTTGATTCCAACTCGCGACCATAGAGATCAGTATTTGGCAGCACTAGCTTGGCTAATTAGATTTGGATATGTGACTCAACTTTTTACATATGCATGGATGCACATATCAAGAGAAATAAAAATTGCAGTATCACGAGATGAAAAGTTTGCTTTAAGAGAGACAGAAGAGGCGTTGAAAAAAACAGAAGTAGATTTTAACGGTTCTCTTTCTGCAGTTTCTGGTAATGATACTAATTCGGCACTAAATACTAATTCAAATAAGTTTATGAATAATAAATTTACTTCCACCACATCGAAATATAATTCTTTGTCTACAGTTTCTTTTAATGATGAAAAAGATGTTAGTTTAAGTGTGTCTAGTAGTTTAACAACTACAGATTGTCACGATGAAGAGCTTAGTAGGAATAATTATGAGAGTAAATATTCATCAAAAGAAATGGACAATCAAATATCATCTTCGTCGCCTGATACATGGACTAGTAGCTATTTAAAATCAACAGAAGTGAAAGATTATGCTACGGATTCAATATTACTTGAACCTGATAGAGCTACGGTGTTACAAAGAAAATGGCTTGGGAAGATATTAATAGACAAACCAAGTGAAATTACAGAATTATTTAATAGAGTAATGAAATATTTTAATGGGCGTACACCTTTAGAAAGTGTACCTAAAATTGAAAATGTATCAAGACATGATTTAAGAAAGCTAATTAATTCACTTGATGATCATATTATAATTTACAAACATTGGTAATTACGGCAATTTAGAAGTTTACTAAATGTTTAATAAAGATGAAATATAGGAATTGTAAATAGATATGTAATATATGTATGTCTTTTATGTACGATTTATAATAATATAAAGTATTAAAGTATTAATATTACATGATATTAAAAATAAAATTTCAAATAAAACTTCAAATAAAACTTCAAATAAAATAGTAGCTAACTCATGCGTTGCCGAATGCCATTTCTATTAAAATAAAAGTCATACATTCTTTTATTTCTTGGTATACATGTAGTACATAATTAATTAGAGAAAAAATAATTTTATTATGCAACCACTCTAATGTTCTGCATTGCATTTAAAATATGTGGCTACTATGACAACCGTATAGAGGAAATTTACTAATTAGAATGGCGCGCCTTATAATAAAATAGTTAAAAAAAAAAAAATCTCCTAAGTTCTTTAATTTTATAAACTTAGTGACTAAAATACCTCAAACTAATTAAATTTATTAAATTTTTTTTAAAAAATTTTTGCGTGTTTGTGGTTTTATTTTTTATTTTTTTATTTTTTGTTCTTAAATCACATATTTACTTGCTATTTTTTTTTTTATTATTCAAATTACTTTTGTATGTTTCAAATTATTTCGTTGCCGACTTATTAAAAATTGGTTGCTATGCTTATAATCAAAATTATATTAGCAAATTATAATAATTAATAATTTTTTTTATTTAATTGATTGATTGATTCGAGGAAAATATAAAATAAATATAGATTAACGAATATTTGGTTGTTTTCAAAGGATTCGGATTTGTGTAATGGATAAAAACTACGATAATTCGTGAGTACTTTTTTTTGTTTTAATTTTAATTTTGTTTTTATTTTAATTTATTTTTCTCTGTTTACTATATCAGATAACTAACCCTTTATAAGTGCTTGGACAATACCAGATTCTTTTGTTCAACAAATTATTCAATATACAAATGAAGATGACGCATATGAAATTGAGTTACTTTCGAAGACTGAAGTATGCTAAATTAAATTATTATTGTCGATTCATATATATATATATATATATATATATATATATATGTGTGTGTTTTGATTTTACTAACATATATGGTTTAGAATGTTGGAGAACCAGATCAACTGTCATTAAAATATTTATCGGAGATGGCTTTTGTTGAGGCGAAATCTTTTAAAATTTTAACGCCTGATCAATACGAAACTTACACAAATGTACGTATTTTTATTTTTCTTTTGATTTTTTATTTATGTTCAAAAGTTACTAATTTGGTTTATTTTTCCTTTAGGACCTTTCATCATTAATATCCAAAATCCAATCTAGTAAGCGAAAATTAGCATTGAAGAGTAAAATAGCAAATGCCGAGATTTCTTTGTCAAAAGTTGCATCAAATTCTAAAAAAAATGATGAACAGAAAACAAAAGACACTCCATACTTGGAGGAATTAATTGAAGAGTTACTTGTTTTACAAAAAAAAAGAAATGTAATGGAAAAAATCTTATTGAAACATCATGTAGCAGTTCTCTCAGAAACATGTAGAATAGATGACAATGAATACCATGATCAAAGTCGTAATCCTTTGTCTGGTTTCGAAAGCTTAGTAATGACTTTAGGAGCTTCGTCGGAATATGCTAATGAACTAGAGGCTAAAGTAGCGCATCTTAGTGCAAAATTAGCAGAAACACAATCTGCAAATCCAAGACAGAATAATTCAAAGAATTTACTGCCTAGTAATACAAAGAATTATAAAATTAATGCAATATCGGACACTAGAAAAGAGTTTCAAAAAATAGTGGAACTAATTCGTTCTGAAGTTAGTCCAGAAACTTTAACAAGTGTAGAAAATGCTTTGATTTCAACACAAGAAAAGATTAATAAAGACTCTATGAATGACTACTCGTCTGATATTAATTCTGCGCCAAATAAAGCATATTTGAATACTGATCCTCGAATAACAGCCTTATTAAGAAGGGAATTTAGACGGGCAGCTATTGACTTACAAAATGAATGCGCTTTTTCTGTTCAGGTGAGTAGAATATATATTTTTGTTTTTAATTTATTTTGCATTTATTATTATGATAGATTATTAATAACTTATTATTTTTAGCTTGAACATGAAAAAACTCAGAAATTACAGACAATTATAAATTCTTTAAAAAAATGACATTTTCTAGTATATGCATGTTCATTTCATTTGATATTTATTTTTTTGTTTTAATTTATTTTCATATTTAATTATTTATAAAATATTTAGGGGGAGTTTAAAGCAATAAATTTCTATTTTGCATATTATTTATTTCATATTTATTTATATTATAACATTGTGGTATTTATTTATTTATTTAAAATTTTTAGAACTTTTTGAGGTTTTTTTTTTTTTTGGTTTCTTCTGTTTATTAATTTTTACATGACTCTTTTGAGTTGCTTTTTTAAGATTATATTGGCTTTTAGGATTGTTTAATGAAAACGACTAGAAGGGAGTAGATGAATATAAAAATTCATTGCTATCGGACATATTTTCTATTCGAAAAATTTATTTATTTATTGATTATACATTTTAATACCCATCTCGTTGTATTATAATTTAATAGAACACAATGTGCTATAATTACTTTTATTAAGAAAATTTTCTTTTTTTAAATGTAGAATTAAATATTTTTTTTTTTTTTTTAAAAAAAAAAAAAAAATGAAATAAAAGTTATAAATATATAAAGAAAAATAGTTCTGTACTCAATTACATTTAATTACAAATACAATAAAGTGGTTTATTAAATTATATATTAAAGTATATAAATAATATTTTTACTTTTATTTTCTACTTTTATTACCTGAGTTATTTGAAAAAAAAAAAAAAATATTTTTAAAAAACAATTAACCTTTTATTTATTATCTTACTTTTCTCACATTTCGATAGTAACTTTCTATTGTGTGATTGAGTTCTATTTTTTATTCTTGATACAAATAAAAACTTATTTATTAAAAATACAAAAATAATTTATTAATTTACAGCATATTAGAAAACTTCAAATTAAAAATAAATCTAGTGATTTTAGAAACATAAAGGGCTATTAAGACCGTGATTCTTTTCCCCATATTTAGATTAAAATACTATTGCGTTATAACACTGTAATCCGAAAATGTTCTTTAGAACTGGGCAAAAGACCGTCAGTTTGCTTAGCTCTACCCTGAACTTTTCTTTTTTGGTTTTTCCTTTTCGTTGTCGAATAAATAAATTCTATTGACCCAACATCGATTGATTATAGGCTAGAACTCGATTGGCAGCTTAATACTTATTATATAATTCCAGCGTTAAATATAAAATATATTTCGTAAATATGACACAATATATTGAAGGATAGTATCATTTCTTTTAATAAAGTTTTTTTATTTTTTATTAGTAGTACAATTGAATTCCCAATTGATAATTGGTTTTTCAAATTGGTATATATTAATATTATAAATAATATATATCTAATAATTCTCTAGTTCTTTAAGTGCAGTTATTAGCATTTTATTTAAATTTTATTACAATAAAACTAATAAATCAAGTATTTAGGAACTAGTATTTAATAATAAATTTATTAATAAATATTTAAAAAAAAAAATATAAAAAAAAAAAAAAAACATTTGTATTATTTCTAATTTATATAAAAATCTTATAATTATGTTAATTTAATACATCAAACTTGTTGCGAATAAAAAAAATAAAAATTCTACAATAATAAATAATTTTTTCGCAATAAGAATAAATATAATTATATAAAATTATCATCGTTCTATTCGCATAGTGTAAAGATAAAGTTATAGTATCCTTTTTGTATGCATATGTGCTCTAGTATATAAGCGTAATTGTATAATCTTAAATCCCTGTTTATCTAAAGGATAATTATGACTAACATGCATAGAAACAAAGTTTGACAAATGTGGTCAAGTATTAACTATATTTTCTTTATTATTCTTCAATAAAGACTATATGTGTATACCATTGTCTTTTTTTTTATTTTTTTTTTATTTTTTTTTTTTTTATTCTTTTT
>JAJMCY010000158.1:0-17163 GCA_030565755.1 Ascobotryozyma cognata
AAAAAAAAAAAAAAAAAAAAAAAAATAAAGAAAACAAAGCAAAAAGCAAAAAGCAAAAGGCAAAAGCAAGCATTGAATAATTAAACGCCATTCACAAGAAAAAAAAAAATAGAAAATATTAAGAAAGTAATTAAAATATAATAAAGTAAAATTTAATTTGAAATTGAATTTATTTTTGAAGTGGAAGTCAATATAATATACTTAGCCAAAAAATTAACATGACTATTTCTAAAGAATTCATAGCCATTGGTACTAATAAATACCCGGCTGCCGCAGATTATATATTTTTAAACAATATAAAGCTTGTCGCTTTTGCTGCTGCAAACACTGTTGCTTTATGGCCTCTGGACGCTCATTGCTCAATTTCTACAAATAATAAAATTTGTACAAATACTGTTGCCCACACATTACAAGCTTCCCAAAATGAAATCACTACTGTTAAGTTTTTACCATTTCATAATAATAATAATAAAAACTCACTCATTTTACTAGCAGGTAACGATAAGGGTTCTCTGTTTGTATGGCATTTAGATTCTTTAAGTATAGAAAACTTAGATAACTTCCATTTAATTACTCAATTAAATCATGCAAATAATAATTCAATAACTTGTATCGCTACAAATTCTTCAATTGATAATAATGTTTATTCTAATTCATATTTTCTTGTTACAAGTGCAGATAGATTTGTCAGATTATACCAGATTAAAGATGCTTCTGATACATCTAGTAACGGATTTATTGTGGATTTGAAAGCTAAAATTACCATTTCAGACTCTTTTTATCCTTTATGTGCTTCTTTTATATCTACACCGGACTTAACACTCATAATTTCTGTTGCTGGTTCTTCTAAAGATATTTTTATTTTAACTTATTTTAGTTCTTCAAACTCTTTAGGCTTGTCTGAGTTATCTAATAATTCTAGCTCTATTGATGCATCCAATAATTTAAATCTCGTAGCTACTCTTAAAGGTCACGAAGATTGGATTCGTTCGCTTGCTTTTACTTTTTCAGATAATGTATACACATTAGCAAGCGCAAGTCAAGACAAATATATAAGATTATGGAAGTTCACTCATTCAACACATATAGATTCACGATTCTTAACGGCAGCTAAAGATTCTATATCTTTAGACAGATTTTTATTGTCTAAAAAATCATATAAAATCCCCGATAAATATAACTCTTCTTCTTCATATTATTCGTGTTCATTTGATGCATTGCTAATAGGGCATGATGATTGGGTTTTTTCTCTAGCTTGGAGGCCGGGTTCTAATGAACTTCTATCCGCATCAGCTGACACAACTGTAATGATTTGGGCTCCAGAGGATAATGAAAGTAGCAATAATGATGAATTCTCAGAGGGAATATGGACTCCCAAAACAAGGTTGGGAGATTTAAGTATTAAGGGCGCTACAACAGCGACTGGCGCTTCAGGTGGGTTTTGGTCAGCAATATGGTGTGGCCCAGATATGCTTGCCACATCAACAAAAACAGGCTCTTGGAGAATATGGACGCAGCAAATATCACCTACTACCTCCTCGACTTCTTTATCATCCTCTTCCTTATGGGACCCAATTGTTGGAATAACTGGGCATTTTAAAACCGTTACTGGTTTATCCTGGTCACCTTTAGACACACAAGATGCTGATATAAAAGAAAGTTTATATAACAATACAAAGTCTTATCTTTTATCAACTAGTCTTGACCAAACAACTAGATTATGGGCTCCTTTTTATGAACCTTCTTCTTCAAAAATTATTCGTTGGAGTGAATTTTCTAGGCCCCAAATTCATGGATACGATATGATTTGTGTTGCACATACTTCTTCTTCTCAATTTGTTTCCGGTGCTGACGAGAAAATTGCGAGGGTTTTTGATGAGCCCGCAACCATAGCGTCCACTTTAAACAATTTATCTCACATACCAATTCCCTTGAATCATCTTGCACAATCTGCTGCCACAATACCTACACTTGGCCTTTCAAATAAACAAGAAGCAGAAGACAACTCAAGTAACACAGAATCAAAAGAAAATAATTTATCTAATAATAATTCTTCTGAAATAGATTTCACTGTAAGTAGGCCCCCATTAGATGAAGAATTACAAAGACACACTTTATGGCCTGAAGTTGACAAGCTCTACGGTCATGGTTATGAAATAACAACTATTGATTCTACTTTTGGTGGAGATATTATCGCAACTGCTTGTAAAGCAAATTCAATAGATAGTGCCGTTATTAGGCTTTTTGCAAAACATTTTTATAAACCAACCTCCGACTCCTCTGAAATAGCTACATGGAAAGAAGTTAAACCATCTTTGGAAGGGCATTCATTAACCATTACCAGGGTTAGGTTTTCACCCTATTTTTTTGATAAAGGTAGTTATCTTTTAGCTGTGTCTAGAGACAGATCTTTTTCAATATGGCATTCAGACTCTACATCATTGGAAAAATCCAATAAAAATTATGTACTGGAGACTCGATTTGAAAAAGCGCATAAACGAATAATTTGGGATTGTGCCTGGATTGCACCGCATAAGTATTCTCATTCTTCGTCTTGGCCTTTAATGTTTATTACAGTTGGACGTGACAAAGCAGCATGTATTTGGGAAAAAGTAGCTATAAACAATAAAGCAATTAAAGATTCAAATTCAAATTCAGATTCAGATTCTACTTGGAAACTAAAGTCTAGGATAGAATTTCCTGATGCTTTAACAGCTGTTGATGTCTCACCTTCATCAGAAAAAGTCGTATTCGGTATAGCTGATGGAACTGTAGTGGTCCTCCCAATATCATGTTTATTTGAAATATCAATAGCAAACAAATCTTCTGTTTCAGAATGGGATGAAGTATCTATTGGTGCTAAAATTGAACGTTTGGCTTGGAGAAACGAGTCGCAATTTGCAGTTGCAGCTGATGGTGTATATATTTTTAATGTTACAAATAATAATATAACTAAATACAACTAGAAAGATGATATTGTATATATTTATGACTACTTTACGTTTATTATTTCTTACTCTTATGGTAAATTTTTTTGCATTTGTATTATAATATAGTTAGTTAATTTGGTGAACGGCTTTTTTAAATCGTTTAAGTATGCTTTGTGTATAAAATATAAATAATTAATTTAATTATCTATTAATATAGCCAAAATTCACTGTTTCTATGGTAATTCGAATTAAAAAGCATTTTACAATATAAGCATTTTAAAGAGAGAGAAATATGCTTGTATAGAATTTTTCTATATACGGTACTTTTTATTTTTTTTTTTTTTTTTTTTTTCAATGTAGAAACAAGCTAATGGTTTACAAAAGTAAAATTTTGTATAGAAAAAAGCATTTATTATATGAAGCATTTACGGATGAAGAATGTAAAAATGAAAGCCTTGAATATGTTACGTTGCTATGCGGAAAACTTAACCTTAAGGGATGTGGTAGCATTCGGGAGAACTCATTATTAGGAGAAAATGAAAATAATAACAAAACAATTTGTGATAATAGCATATCAACTAGTTATGTAGAACTTACTGGTTGTTGTATTAAAGAATGCAATCTATTAGAGTTGAGTTTTAACTATTTTCGTATTGAGATAGAATACAAAGATGCGTTTAATAACACTATTAAGCAAATAGATTTTGAGTTAAACACTTTATTATCACTAAATAGTAAATTTTTAAAATCAAAATTTATTGATATATTTAACTATGTTAAAATTTCGCTGCCTAAATATTGTTTTTCTGATTTAAAGGAAGCTGAAAAGGTTGTACACTTGGACTATTGTTTCCAAATTAAGAGCTTAACTGAGTCTAATTATTGTTCTCTTAATTTAATTTTGTCTAAAGAATATAAAGTTTTTTTACAGCTTCTCATTGATAATGAATTTTATAGTAATGATTCCTCTGCTATGGTACGGGAGTTTTATTTTTGTCTATCTAACAATGAAAATTTTCCTGTTTTAAATAAACCTTCTACTCTTTTATCTCATCCCGAGATGAAGTTAAATTTATTACCATTTCAAAAAAAAACTATAGAGTGGTGTCTCTTTCGTGAAGGAAAGGTAATTGATCAAGACACAAAGATAGCAAATTCTAATCAATTCAAAGATATAGATTTATCCTATGCACCAGCTTCATTTCCGCTATGGAGAAGAATTATTATATGTAAGAAAATTGTTTATTTTAACCAAGTTGAAGGAATCTTTTGCTCTTCGTTACTTAAATTACAAAATCATTGGCTTCACATAGTAAATAGTGGCGCAACTGGACTAGTCGCTGAAGAAATGGGTCTTGGTAAAACAATTGAAATGCTTAGTGTAATATATCTGAACCCTAGATCAACTATACAATCTATTTTTTCTTCCAATAACCTTAAAAAAGAAAACGATGAAATCTACCCGATTAAAGGCACACTGATAATATCGCCTGCCTCTATTATTCATCAATGGAAAAATGAAATTAACCGATTTTTACCTTCTTTAAAAGTAATGGTTTATGACGATGCCATTAAAACTATAAGAAAAAAACGAAAGCATGGAAAGCTTCAAACTAATAGCGTAAAAAGGAGTCAATATGGTCTAAAAACAGATAGTATGTTTTCAAATAACGAAGATAATGATGCTATTTTGGAATCTGATAATAGCAATGATACAATTGTTAGTGAAGGCGTTACAATAGATGAAATAAAGAATTATGACATAATTCTTACTTCTTATAATGTGATTTCTTCAGAAATTCATTATAAAAACAACTCAAATAACAGATCATTTAGGAACAAAAAAAAATATACTCATGAAAAGAGCGTTATGTTTAGAGTTCAATTCTGGCGAGTTTTATTGGATGAAGTACAAATGGTAGATTCTGGGAGTACTAATGCAGCAAAAGTTGCTCAAAATATAGAAAGAATACATTCCTGGGCTGTTTCAGGAACGCCAATAAAAAAAAATATTGGAGATATATATGGGATATTTTGTTTTTTAAGACTGTACCCTTTTGCAAACAATAAGTCTCTATGGAATTCTTTATTAAAAAATTTTCCTCAATCTTTATTGCGTATTTGTAAAGAAATGTCGATTAGAAATATGAAATTCATGATTGAAAATGAACTTAAATTTCCCAAGCAACATAGAATTTGTTTGTTTTTACCGTTTACTCCTATAGAGCAGCATAATTATAATATGCTTTTTTCACAGTGTATGGAAGAATGCCAGTTAAATGAAAACGGAAAAGAAATAATTGATTTACAAAAATATACTAAGAACGAGAAATTAGAGCAAGTCATGCGGTTATGGCTTGCTACTCTTCGTCAGACTTGCTCTCATGCTGCAATAGATTCACATTTTAGAAAATGGTACAATATGAAAAGTGGGACTTCGAAAAAAAAGATTGCAGGTGCTTTAAATTTACCATCATTAACTAACTCTCCCGTTAGAACAATTCTCGATGTTGCTAATGCAATGTACAGTCAAAGCGAAGCAATGTTTTACTCTTATCTTCGTAGTTATTATATTTTAATCATTCAGCGTGGACAATTATTGCTTCAATCTAACCAAAACGATAACGAGGGCCTTGAATATTGTTTAGGAGTTTTTTATACTGCGTTGAATCCTGTTTCAATCTTGTTGGACAACCTATTTCAGGAAGTAGAAAAGGAAGAGTCATACTATAGGGAAGATAATGAAGCTAAAGAAATTCCGTTGGAAATGGATAATAATAAGTTAGAAACACATCTCCTAAATTTGAAAGCAAGAATTCGTTCTTTTCTTGGTATTAAGCATCGTTGCCAGTTTTTCATTGCATCAGCATATTTCAAGTTAGGTGATAAAGAAAAGGAAGAGGAGTATTATGGGGCAGCACAAAACACTAGAAGAAAAATGCTCAAGGATTCCACCGCAGAATGCAATTTAATGTTTAGAGAACTTCGGGAAAAAATAAATTCAGAAAGTTTAGAAAAAGCTTTTGTTGTTATTCCTGATGCATCAATTTCTGATAAATTATTCAGTGGTCTAGAATCAAATTCATTTTTACCAGCTTTTAATGAGTTAGTTTTAGAATTAAATGCTCAAGCAAGTGTGATAGATGACTTTAGGGAAAAATTGATTGAGCTGTTACTAAGTCCATTAGTGGACCAATCAACAGAAATATCAGAACAAGATTATCAAAATTCTTTGGAAGTACAAGATGAGGCAGCTTGCTATCAGGATATTCTTATGCTAATAATTAGTGATCGTGAAAATGCCATTAATGGTTCTTATACTTCTTTAAACAGAGTAGAAAGTGACCGATTAGTTTCTTTAAACGATGAGAAAAATTCTGGTTTACTAAAAAAACTACATAAAATCAGAAAAGAGGTTTTGCCTTCTAAAAGCTATAATATTAAAAAGCTCCTTTTGGAACTTCGAAGTAAAATCAATGATCTTCGGGCTTCTTATTATTACATGCAAGATAAAAATGCAGAAAATTCAAGAAAAAATAGAGTCACTATTGAGTATAATATACTTGATAAAGCATATATTGAAATGAATAAGTCTTATAATTCTCAATGCCAAGCAATTTTTAGATTGAAAGCTGAGAATTCATTTTTAAACATTGTCTTTAATAAAAGACTAACATATTATAGACAACTCCAGAATATTTCTGATGAATTAACTGATTACTGTTCTGAAATGGATATAAATGAATATATTTCAAAATCTTTGAAAAATGAAGCGAATTTGGAATTGAGGATTTCTAAAGAAAAGGCGCGTCTGTCATACTTAAAAAATCTTAGAGACAGTACTATTTCAGATATTCCAAAGCAAGAACGAATATGTGCTATATGTCAAACTTTAATTCAGAAAGGTGTGCTTACAAGTTGTGGACATAAGTTTTGTGGAGAGTGTTTAAACGAATGGTGGAGAGCTCACAAAACATGTCCTATATGTCGAACAAGTTTAATAAAGAAAGATTTTTTTGATATAGTATTTAGCAAGCAGGAAATCATGTCATTTGATGAAGATGCACTTCACTTTAACAATTCAGGAAATAACAAGATGTCTAGTTCTTTGAGAAAATTTTACTCGGAAATTAATTCTAATACATTTCTCCAAATTCAGGAGATGACAATAGATAGATCATATGGATCGAAAATTGATACTATTATTCGACACATTAAATGGATTCGTATGAACGATTCACAGGCTCAAGTGGTTATATTTTCGCAATGGACGGGATTTCTGAGTATATTAGAATTAGCTTTAAAAGCTCATGATATTTCATTTTCAAGTTCAGATAAAGGTGCGCAACAATTTATTAGTGATACATCAATTACGTGCTTTTTATTATGTTCAATTTCTCATTCTTCGGGGTTGACACTTGTTAATGCTACGCATATAATTATTTGCGAACCATTATTACAACCTGCGATTGAGCTTCAAGCAATTTCCAGAATACACAGGATCGGACAAACACGTGAGACAACAGTTTGGATGTACAGTATTCAAAATACAATTGAAAAAAATATTTTAGAGATTTCAATTAGAAAAAGACTTAATTTTATATCTAAAAAAGAGGAGGATTCTTCAACTGTTTCTGATCAAATTTTAGATGAATCTACTTCAACATATCTTTCATCTACCGTCAATTGTAATAAAGATATAGGTGAAGCAGTAAGTCATGATGATCTATGGGAATCTTTATTTGGGAGCAAAGAAGTAGATTAAAAAATGGACATTGATTCATTATGCTTTAGGTTTTTTTTTAAGAAAAAAAAAATTATATTTTAAGATTCAATGGGTTTGTTAAATGAGGTTTATTAAAGAGAGTTTGAATTAACTTGATGCTTTTAATTTAAATAGAGTAGAATAATTACTAAAGGTAGTAAATATATATATATATATATATATATCGCTACTAAGAATTTAAATAATTGAAAGCTCTTTTAAAAATATATTCTACGCATGTTTATTTTAAGTTTTAAACTACATACTTTTACTAAATGGTAAATTAACTAAATCTATAGAGATGTTATAACAGTTTTTATATTATTTCACAAAATACCAATTTTTATCACAATTCAAAAAGAAAAAAAATTAAAAACAAATTAAAAAACAAGAAAATGAAATTATAATATAATATAATATATTTACATAATTCATCGATAAAAAAGTAGAAACTTGTTTAATGTACTTAAATAATAAATGTACCTTGTACACCAAGAATATTTTCTATATTAGGCGTTGCGTTGTATTATATAATTGGCAATCTTCAAAAAATCCTAATTAGACAAATAATTGGTTGCTACTTAAAAACTTTTAGAAAAACAAAAATATTAATTAATTCAGGCAGGCAGACATTTTCTAAAAGCAAAAAAACAAATTAAATTTTAACATCCCAAAATCAAAACTTAGCGATAATAAAAATAAAAATTAAAATAAAAAAGATTAAATTATAAAAAATAATCACGTGATGTATGATAGGGTTTATAACCATATTGAAAAAAAATAAAAAATAAAAAATAAAAAATAAAAAATAAAAAATAAAAAATAAAAAAAATAAAAAAATAAAAAAATAAAAAAATAAAAAAATAATCCTATCAAAATCTGCGTATTAAGACCTTTAATTATCTGTATCATATAGACAATTGTTTACATATTTATATATGAGATCCCAAATATATTTTATTATTTAAAACTATACTATTTTTGGGGGGGTAGAATTATAAGTGATACATAAATTGGGACTTTTAATATTATTTGTACTTTGTTCATTGTTTTTAGTAGAAAAATAAAAATAAATTTAGAAATTAAAGCTATTAATAATTTTAGGTTATTATAAGATTTTTTCATTATTGTTTTATAAAATATTTTTTCTACTTTCAATTGACGGAATGAAGATAAGGATTTTTGTTTTTTTTTTATAATTAATTATCTATGAAATGTTAATTTCTGCAACTTTAAAATGCAATGGCAACTATAGATCTGCTATTCGACTAAAACGGCAATTTTTAATTGTACAATCTCGTTATAATTTTATTTTTTATGGGAATGGGGGCTTAAGATCGTCAATAACAAATTTAGAAAATAATAAACATTTATTACTGAAGGATGGAAATCCAAATTTACTTGACGAGAACAGCCTAATAGTTAACAACAATGTTCCTGGTAAGATAATAATTATTTAATTATGCTATTATACACTTAATTTTCACTAACTTGAGTATTAATTTTAATTTTCTTTTTCTTTTTTTTTTTTTTTTTTTTTTTGCTGGCAGATTTAGCACACATAATGTCGATTCAGGACCGAGAAAAACACTTTACTAATCGTGTAATATTTTTAATAAAATTCAAAAAAGTTAATGAACTTATTAAAACACTTGAAGTTTATAACTTAAATCAACATACTAGAGTAAATCAATTAAGCTTAATAATAATGAGATTTTTTTATAAAAATGCTCCAGCGTATTTTAAACATTTTTTTTTAAAAAGGGTACAACATGGAAGAATTCCAAGTAGTAGAGAATTTAAATACTCATTACAAACTTCAATAAAAATCATGGATTGGGAATGGTTCGATGAATTGATGAAAAATTATTTTGGAAAATATGAGGATGACATTAGTATTTATAATATTGTTTTGGCTGGCTTTCTTAAATTAGGAGATGTAGTTAGCTCTGTTGAATTATTTAGGCAAATTATGATGAGTGGCTTAAAATCTAACCTAAACACATATAATATTTTATTAGAAACAGTATCAAAAAATTATGATAAAGATTTTTGTAGTTTTAAAGATATTATGCACTCGTTTAACCTATCTGGTTTGTCTCCAAATGCGAAAACTTGGTCTATAATACTCGAATTTCATTTAAAGAATCAAGGATTTAATCATTTCTCTCAATTATGGCTAAAAATAGTTCAAAATGGTTTAGGAATGTCTGTAAGAATTTTAAGAATTTTAGTTAATTATTTGCTGAGTACAAAAGATATTAATAGTGCATTAAAAATAATAGAAAACGCTACTATTTCTGAGAAAACGCAAGGTGAAGCAAATGATTTATATATTGAATTTTTAAAAAAACCAAATTTATTGCAACACTATAATGATGTTCTTTCATTATTTGAAAAAGCAAAAAAAAATGGAAGAATTTCAGAATCATTTTTAAAGGCTTATTTTAGTTTATTATTGAAACTAAATAAACCTATTAAAGCAATTGATTTATTCGAATACGAGTATAACTTCAAGTTGTCTTCATCTATTGTATACAGTGTTTTTTCGTATATGATACAACATAATGCAGATCCTGCTTATGTTTATTTTCTTTTTAATAAAGTAAAGAATATGAATTTGTATATGATTTCCGAGACTTTATGCTATGCGATTAGTAAACATATTTTAAAGCAAGGCTATGTATCCAATCTAGATAGCAAAGCATTAAATTTAAAATTTGATCCAATTAAATTTACATCACCATTTCACAACACAAGGAGGCGTCTAATACATGACGTCTTGCGCTATTCCTCAGAGAAAGTTCCAAATGAAAAAAAAATAATTTCATCTCTTAAAACATTATTAGATAGTTCAAATGCCTTTACTGAAAGGTTTATTCCTTGGCCTACAATAATTAAAAAATGTAGTACGGAAGGAGTTAAGACTGTAATACGGTATGCAAAAGAGAGAAGAGTTATGATACCTAATTATGTTGACTTAATTTTATTTAAAAAGCGTTTGTCGTATCTACAGAAAAAAAAAAATATAAATGCAAGACAAGCTGTTAAACGGCTATCTAAATTTTTCAAAAATAAAAGTCGAAAGTTGGACAAGATTACAGAATCATATTGTGCAGAAATGTGTAACTTATCAATTTCTTATTATAATCCTGGACTTGGAATAAAATTTGTAGAAGAATTTCTTAAACGACATGATAATAATGCATCTATAGGATTATGGGTAAGCTTATGTAATTGTCATATGGTTTTATACGAACTAGACGATGCAATTCGTTGTATCCAATTAGGATTAAGTAAAGATTTATCGTATGATGCTTCTTGCTATGAATCAATATTGAAACTTCTTGATTTGACAATTAGGATAGATAGATCTAGGTTAAGTGAAGTTATGCATTTAAAAATAGAAATGGAGCGAAGATATGAAAAGAATTTGGATATAACAAAGATTTTAGGAGCTTGGATGGTTGACAGGGCTTCTCGAGTTGAAATTAGATGACTTATGGGCTGTAATGATTTTGTTTTATTTATTATATTTTATTTTATTTTATTTTATTTTATTTTATTTTATTTTATTTTTTATTAATTTTTGTTTTTGTTTTATTATCATTATTGCTTTAAATGCTTGTACATAGAAACGGGATAGAGTTGTAATTATATTTTGCTTTTAAAAGTTTTAAAAAATTTAATATTTATTTCTAGTTAATATAGTAGATTGATTTATGTTGAAATATAGTTACACTTTTTAATATTACGCATATATATATATATATTTATTTATTTATTTATTATTTATTTATTATTTATTTATTATTTACTTATTATTTATTTATTATTTATTTATTATTTATTTATTATTTATTTATTATTTATTTATTATTTATTTATTATTTATTTATATACATTTATTACAAAAAGTAAATCCATATATGATATAATTAATGGTAAATAAGAAATTTCATTTTCTTGTTATTTCTATAGAATAATTAACTAAATACTTCATAGTTTGGTCATATAAAAACTGTAAAATTTGTAAACTATACAGTAAAAGTTTATAATATTTCAAAACTTTACTTCATTTGTTTATATAATAAATAATTACTATACTGGTATAAAATTCCTAATTATTTTATTTTATTTTTTTATTTTTATAATTTTTACTACAAAAAAATATACTTTTATATATACTTGAAAACCAATTTAATGATATTATTATTATGTATTTTTAGCGTGTATGCTATTTCAAACTTTTAAAAATAAAAGACATATATAAAACTTAAAAAAGTTTTTCATTTTTATTGTGTAACTAATATTTATTTATTTATTGTTTATTTCAAGGAAAAGATAGCATTTATTTATTATTTATTTATTATTTATTATTTATTTATTATTTATTTATTATTATTTATTATTTATTATTTATTTATTATTTATTTATTATTTATTTATTATTTATTTATTATTTATTTATTATTTATTTATTATTTATTTATTATTTATTTATTATTTATTTATTATTTATTATTTATTTATTTATTATTATTTATTATTTATTATTTATTTATTATTTATTTATTATTTATTTATTATTTATTTATTATTATTTATTATTTATTATTTATTATTTATTTATTATTTATTTATTATTTATTATTTATTTATTATTTATGTTGTATTTGCTTCTGTTTATTTAAATACAAATTGAATTTATTCAATTTGTATTTTTTTATTTATTTATTTGCATTTCTATTTGTATTATTAATAAATACGTTTTTATTATTAAAGCATAGAAAATCTACATTTATGAAAAATATTTCCTTTAATAATTATATATGCTTCATATGCAAGTAATTTTATATTTATAATAATAAATTAATTGTAATTTAACAGAATAGAAAAGGAATTGTAAAATTTGTTTTTTTGTTTTTTGTCTTTTGTCTTTTGTCTTTTGTCTTTTGTCTTTTGTTTTTTGTTTTTTATTTTTTGTTTTTGTTTTCTTTTTTCTTTTTTTTTTTCTTTTTTTCAAATATTGTACCACAACAACAAACCTCGAAGCAGTAATAAACATAACAAATTACAAAGATAGTATTAATAATAAATTTAAAAAAGCTTTGTATATTTATTATTTACTACTAATTTGATATGGATAATGATAATTTATCTTTACAGTTTGATGATGAGTTACGGAATGAGGAAGATGATGAAAGTAATATTGTAGATGAAGATGGTGATATT
This sequence comes from Ascobotryozyma cognata, assembly GCA_030565755.1. Taxonomy (NCBI): domain Eukaryota; kingdom Fungi; phylum Ascomycota; class Trigonopsidomycetes; order Trigonopsidales; family Trigonopsidaceae; genus Ascobotryozyma; species Ascobotryozyma cognata. The sequence continues at coordinate 12,931 of JAJMCY010000158.1, forward strand.
AATATGAATAATGATGTTCCACCTGGGGATGATATAGATGATGATGAAGAAGATTTAGTTGAGAATGAAGATGAAGAAGACTTAGATGAAGAGAACGAAAATGAACTTGATAATGATAATGATAATGATATTGATCTTGACCTTGATCTTGATATTGATAATGATATTGATAATGATATTGATAATGATATTGATAATGAAAATGAAAATGAAAATGATGACGACAATGACAATGACAATGACAATGACAATGAAAATGAAAATGAAAATGAAAATGAAAATACTATAAACAATACTGATGAAGATGAGGAAGACGATAATAGTAATGAAGATAATAAATTGCAGCTTCCAAAAAAAAATGATATGAACGGTAAAATTTCCTTAGTAGAAAATCCAGTTAATTTACATGATAAAAAAAAATATGATGATAAAACTAGTTCTGATGGCACAAAAGTTGACTTAAATTCAAAAAATATACTTCCCAATCAAAGATTAAAACTATTATCAAATGGTGGTGATAATTGTTCAGATTATGATATTGTACCATACGTTGCAGCATTACAATGTACATCAGTTAATTGCATTGACACTTCAAGTGAAATCAGATGGTTGTTCACTGGTGGTCAAGATGGATATATAAGGAAATACGATTTTTATGCCTCTTTAAATGGAAAATCCCCGTTAACTCTTGCTCAAAAACAACCCTTTGTTGACAGTATTACAAAGGCTGCTGTGATTAATTCATACTGGGAAAACGCAGATCCATATATAGTATCTGAAGCTAAACCAGATAAGGACGGCCTTTTTGAACCTAAAATATCTCCAGTTTATGCTCTAGCTGTACAATCCAAAGCTTTGTGGCTGGTTTCTGGTTTACAATCTGGCGGTGTTTCTTTACAAACCGTCCGACATGATGAAGGTCAAATACAGGCTTATCTCGGAAGTCATAAATTACCAATTTCTACATTAATGTTAAATACTGATGAAACTCATGTGCTAAGCGGAAGCTGGGATAAAATAATAAATGATTGGGATTTAAATACTGGAAAAATAACTAGATCTTTTAAAGGTTCTTCTGGCCAAATATCATCTACTTCATGGTGTCCTTTATATAACTTTCAACTAAATAATGCCAGCTCTAAAGAAAATGGTAATAGTAATGGTGATATTAATGGTGATATTAATGGTGATATTAATGGTGATATTAATGGTGATATTAATGGCGATATTAATGGAGATAGTAATGGCGATAATAATGTTGATAGTATCGGTATTAATGATGGTAATATTAATGGTGATAGTAATGGGGATAGTAATGGCAATACGAATGGTAACAGTAATGATAATAGTAATAGTAATGGTAATGGTAATGGTAAGGAACAAATTGATAACAGTGACGGGGAGTCGCAACGCAGCTTTTTAGGTTCCTTATTTGGAGATGAAGATGAAGATGACGATAAAGATATTAATGATTTAAAAGTAGGCAATCCAATAGAATTCTCTAAATCCAGCTCCAGCAGCAATAATATCGGTATAAGCAAACCAAAGGAGCAACCTCCGATAGTTAACGAGGTTAATGATAATTCAAACTTTTCCTCAATAAATCAAAATTCTTCTAGTGTGTTTATGTCTTCTTCAATAGATGGAACAATACTATTATGGGATTGTAGAGTAAAAGATTATGTTAAACGAATACCAATACCAGAAGGCACGCCACCTTGGGCTATGAGTGTAAGTTTTTTGGTTTAACTCTTGTTTTTTTTAAAAAAAAAAAAAAAATTATAAAGTACTAACTTAATCTTTTTTTTTTTTTTTTTTACACTTTAAAAAACAGGCATGTTGGTCAGTTGATGGGAAGAAAATATTTGTAGGGAGACGAAACCATATAGGTAATTATAAATTTTATGTTTTTGATATGAACTAAGTTTGTTTACTAATTTTTTTCGTACAGTGGAAGAATTTACTTTAAACGCTTCAGATAAACCATCAGATGTTTTGAAATTTTCTTCTGTATCAGGAGCGGTGAGCGAGGTTAAAGCTATGCCAAATGGAAAGCATCTTATCTGTGGTTCATTTGATAATATTCGAATATATAACCTTGAAGCAAAAAATCACAAGAAAGCGCTCACCAACTTTTATATTGTTGCTGGCCATCATGGTGGTGTGATTTCAACAATTTGTAAGTATAAATAATTTATATTAATTGTCTTAAGTTGTATAATTTACTAATAATTTATTGAAAGATATTGACCCAAGCTGTCGTTTTATGATATCAGCAAGTGGGAATCGTGGTTGGCAGGGAATGACTACAGAAACAGCATTAATATATGCAATAAATCCAATATTATAGAATAAAACTTTTGCATTTTGATAGAATGGATGTTTTTGGTTTTTTGGTTGTTTTTTTTTTTCTATGGTTTTTTGCTTAAAAAAATGGACAATTCATTTGTATATTACTTTGTATATAAGTTATTTTAATAATTTTTTTTTTTTTTTTTGTGCTTTATTATTTAATTATTTTCTCTATATAAAAAAAGAATATCAAGCCGGTATAATTGGATAAAAAAGTTAACAAAAAGATAAACAAAACATAGAATAGAAAAAAAAAAAAAAAAGGTTACTCACAACTTAGCAGTACCAAAAACATTTGAAGGATGATCTTTCAAAATAAGATTACGCTTTATTTTGTCGATATCAATTTTTTCTAGACCGCAGTAAGTTGATAAATAATGCTCAACACCTCCAAATTTTTCATTAATTAAAAGATGAATAGTTTGCATCATTGTCTCGAACTTGGAGCCTAAAAGAGTTTTTAATGCATCTCTATTATTATTATTCGGATGCTTTGCAGCTATTGCGTTTAATAATTTTTCTTTATAATCCTTTAAACCAAACTCTGTTAATTCATAATCTCTTGATACGGTTTCAGAGTCTACTCCGGCTAATAATAAAATTAAAGCACAAACAAGACCAGTTCTATCTTTTCCAGCTGTACAATGAATCACAAAGGGATCTGAAGGTCTATCTCTAATATGTAGAAAAATTTCTCTATAAGAATTTCCAGCAGATTTTAAAATTGAATTATAAACAACTAAAAACCCTTCAGATTCAGAAGAATAAGTTTTTAATCTTTCAGCAACAGCTTCAGGGGAATAATCTTGATCTTTATAAACAGGAATATGAGATCTTTGTATTGATGGAATATTTGCAAAGCCATTTTTTTGGATTTCAATATTTGATCTAAGATCAAATATTCTGCGAATATTAAGATTTTTTAAAATATTTATTCCTTCATTATTGATTTCGGTTAAGTTAGCTGATCTAAATATAAAATTAGGACGTATGAAAATTTCTTTTTGAATAGAATTTTCAATCATATAACCGCCCAAATCACGAAAATTTGGAATATTAGGAATATCTTTAAAACGAAGAGTTTTATCAACAAACATTTGAGATTTTATAAATCTTTTTGATTCATTATTATTTGAAAACCAATCAACTATATAATCAGCTACTTGATTGGCGTAGGAAATTCTTTTTTTAGTTTTTTTATCAATACCATAAAAATTATGGTCAGCATTATAAACTATTTTTAAAGTATGACGACCATCCAAAGCATTTGCATAGCAAACAGCATCTGAAAGTGGAACTATATTATCATTAGTACCATGAATAGTTAAAACTTGAACTGAAGGTGCTTTTCCAACTATATCAACCATTTCTGTATCTGCTAAGTCTAGACTTTCATTACTTGGGAACCAAAGAAGTTTTGATTGATTAAATCTAGGTGCATATTCATAATAACCACCTTTTTCACGCCAATCTGGATGTTTTTCAGTAATGAAATCATTAAATTTTATAGTTTGTTTAGAAAAATATCTTGCAGAACAATTAACTAAACGTGGAATTTCAGGATGACGATGAAGTACATATCTTAAAGCAGTTACACTACCACGAGAGTGACCAATAATTGAATGAATTTCAAATTTTTTATTATTTTTTAAATAGTTAATTACTATATCAATATCTTGATAATCCGATTCTAATGTTCTACCAGTTAATATAGGATCTTCAACATCAATTGATTCTCCACATCCTCTAAAATCAAAACGAAATGAATAAATTCCTAAAGGTTTCTCAGAAAGTTTCCATGCTACTTGTCTTTGATATGTATAATTTTTATGTCCACCATGTCCATGTAATATTAGTGCAATTTTATGAGGTAACGATGGA
>JAJMCY010000159.1:6243-25091 GCA_030565755.1 Ascobotryozyma cognata
TTTTTTTTTTTTTTTTTTTTTTTTTTTTTTTTTTTTTTTTTTTTTTTTTTTTTTTTTTTTTTTTTTTTTTTAAAAAAAAAAAAAATAACTTCACCACTCCGTAAGACCAAAAGTCTCTCCTTCTTTCAAACTCCTATAAGGAGTTGAATTCCAATCAGCAGTATTCTTATAAACATTATTACCCCACCAGGATAAAGTAGCACCTGGATAAGTAACGCATAAAAAGATTAAAACAGTTGCTATTGCTACACCAGAATCAAGCGCTGCTGATAAAACATAATTATATTTATTCCACCAAGATGTATACCTTTTCCTTATTAAATAATTAAATGTAAAACCAACTAATGCCCATGAAGAATAATTTATACCTGTAGCTGGTGGCATTTCACCTGGACCATTAAAAAAAATTGGTGCATTAATATATTTAAACCATTTAACTTTTGGGAATTTTTTTGTTAATATAAATGTTATAATTGGTGAAATTCCACCAATTATGAAAAAAAATAATAATGGATAATAAAGATTACCTTTTGAAAATAAATTCATTGGTCCAACTGCACCATAAATTATTGATGCATTAAAAACTGTTCTACTACTTGCACAATTAAAACCATTAATATTATTTGCTTCGCATAAATTTGGAATATTATTACGCATCCATTCAAATACTCCTACATTTGCAATTGATGCTAAAATTGTTGCATATATTTGTGTAATAAATAAAATTCTTGGTGGTATTTTCATATATTGACCTAATTTTAAATCAGCTGAAAAATCAAGTCCTTGACGCATTGGTATAAATCCATATAATTTAATTAAAAGATTTGCTATTGGTTTATTTGGTAACATATATCCACCAATCATTTCGGTTATAATATTTAATCCAATATGTTGATTGGTTATACCTTCTAAAATTCCTTGTGGTAGAAAATTAACTAATGATATACCAAATGCCACTAAAAATCCCCAGAATGGTAATTGTGTTTCATAATAAATTACAACAAATATTGATAATCCAAATGATATAGAAAAAATTATTAAATACCACCAAATTGGTGCTTCAGGATATTTTTCCATTAATTTTTTATGAATATCATGTCCTTTATTCGATTTAAGTCTTTCAACAATTTCTTTACCGTGATATAATATACAATGAACAAAAATAGCAACCACTGCTGCAAATGAAAGTGAATAAGTAAATGTATATGACATTGATAAATATAGTGGTGAGTATGATTTATATGCTAAATAATCTAATTTATAATCATCTGTAAGTATTCTTGATACATTAAATATTTTACCATATCTATCAAATGTTGAACTTGATAACATTGGAATATATTCTGAATACCAAACTCCTTTATAATAAAGAATTGGAACAATTAAAAAATAAAAAAATACTATTGATCCAAATGTATTTGCAATTACCCACCATGGTGTCGGTAATGGTGATCCCATTGCTGTAACTACTTGATTCCAATCAAATGTTACAGGAATTATACCTAATCCAGAATTATACCCAAATAATTGATTTATTTTAATATTTTTTGGTGCAATCCAACAAATCCATGTACAATATGAAAGTGCTTTAAAAATACATCCTGGGAACCAATACCAAGCAAATGATCCAATTGAAACATACCAAAAAAATCTATACCTTGATAATTTCCATCCATTAATAATTTCTTTTTGTTTTTTACAATTAAAATCATTATGAAGAGTTTTAAAAAGTACTGCTGAAACTAATGTTTGTGGCCAAATCATTGATGCTGGATAAACAATCCAACGTCTTGTTAATCCTGCTAATCCATATCCTAATGTTTGTGTTGTAAGAACTAATAAAAGTTGATATCCAATACTTAAATCTTGTTTATAAAACATAACTTGAGCAACTACAATATTCATTGCATAAGATGCTGAAGCTGTAAGTGAAACTGAAATTGTAATTGCTGCATGTTCTTTAATTGAAAATGGTCCTGGATTTAAATTAGCTTTCCATTTACCATATCCAATTTCCCAATTCGGGAGAAGTTCTGTTAATTTTCCTACTGGAAATGAAAGAAGTTGTGCAACAATAAATGAAATTGAAAGTGTGGGATATCTTAGTGAAAAGAATTGGTTTACTGATGCAAATGTTAAAACAAAAACCGTTAATAGAATCCACATTCTAATGGTATTAACTGGCATATCAGGATCATCTGTTGGACTAACTGCCGCACGAACTTCTGCATAAGGTGAATCTTCGATCCATTTTTCTTCAACATCTATATCAGGTTCTAAAGATTGTAAAGAGTCGAAAACGTTTACATTTTCTTCTTCATCTTTTTGTTCAAGATCTTTAACTGATTCTTTACTTGAAGATTCACAATCTAAAGTATTTGTGCTAGTATTTTGAGTTAAAATGTCATTTTTATTTTCACTAGATTGACTATTACTGGGAGACAAAGAGGAATCAGGAGGTGGTGTATTATTATTTATTATTTTATTTTGAAATGATTTAAATCTTTCTTTCAAATTAACGCCCATATTGACTAGGGAGTATTTGTTATTATTGATTTACAAGTGGAGTATTATTTTATTAACAAGTAAGTACTGGTGTATTTAAACTTATTACAAGAAGATTAAATTTACTAAAGAAATAAATGGGATTTATTTAAAAAAGTGGAAATAGACAAATTTATATACAAAATAATACATTGCATTATTTGTTTATTATTTATTATTTATTATTTATTTTTTATTATTTATTTTTTATTATTTAATTAAAAAGCTAGCATTACAACAATTATTTTTACTTATTTATTTGTTATTTTATTATAATATATTTTAATCACAATTTCGATAAACGTATTACTATAAATAAATCAGTAATGTATCAGTTCAACTGTTTATTTATATTATCTAAAGCAGAAAAATTTGTATATTTAGATTGATTGTATATTAGAGTAATTAAAAGATTAAAACGAGAGTGGGATGTAATATTCTTTGTTTTTTTTTTTAAAAAAAAAAAAGGAAAAAGTCAAAAAAAAAGGACTAAAGAACTAAAAAAGGGTCCAAAAGGGACAAAAAAAAAAAAGTAAAAGTTGTCAGAAGAGCTCTCAAAATATAATAAAATAATATAATAAAATAATATAATAACATATTAAATAATAACATATACAAATTATTGATGATAAAAATAACATTTATTTGCAATGGAACGAACGGTATTCGATGATGTAAAAAATATCGATAATTGTATTTAAATTTAAATTTTTCCTAATTAGGGTGCAATTAAGACCTTAATTAACCCTATATTTGGTTAAATTTAATTTAAATTTAATTTAAATTTATAATCAGCTACACTAAATAAATATTTATAAATGGCTTGCTTTACAGTTTGAATTGTATTTTATAACTGAATTAGATATTGCTTATAAGCAAAGGAATTTTGAATACAATAATAGGAATATATAGAAATGTTTAAATATCTACAAATATATTCAGATACATATAAATATATATAAATCATATAAATACATATAAATACATATAAATACATATAAATACATATAAATACATATAAATACATACAAGCACATACAAACATATAAAAACACATCCAAAATCATAAAATCACACAAAAACATACAAAAACACAAACACACAAACACACAAAGTAAACAACACATAATAAATAAAAAAAACCGTTTCAGTCCCCCACACTTTGGTCTCCAACTGATTATTTTTATTTCTACTTGGTTATTTTTACTTGACTGTACCTTTGTTTTGCATAGCAACCGAATAAAACTGAGAAAATAATTAAATTATATACAGAGAAGTAAAAAAATGTAACTATGAAGTCATTAATGAGATTATTAAGATTAATAAACGTTAATTTGAGCAAATTTAATGGTACTAAATAAATGTTGTACGGTATAAGCTAAATAAATATTGTATACACTAAATAAATATATAGAGTAATTTATTAATTTCGAATACACACAAACTAAATTTTAATCTAAAATACACAAAATGAACTCATCTACTGTATCAACATCACGTGCTAGACAATATTCTCATTTGAATGCTCAATTAGCAATTCTTCAAGCAAATATGGCTGATTTAGAGAACTTATTACAAGTTTCTGCTGTACAAGCTGGTTATATACAAAGGTTAGGTGTTTTAAATGGATCACTGTTTATGGCTGCTCATAGAGTATTTGAGTCGGAAGCTGACCAAATTGATGATGAGAATGGAAATGACAACAATTAGTTTATTTTGATATGAATTTAATTAGATTGGATAAAACTATATAGAGTTTAATATAATAATTTTTTTTTTTTTTTTTTTTTTTTTCAATGTAACAACTAATAATCACATTAAACATGTATATACTGTAATAATAACCAAAATATAAAAAAATAAAATAAAAAAAATAAAAAAATAAAAAAACAAAAAAACAAAAAAAGCCACATAAAAACATATCCATGCAAACTATTACAATATTAAATATCATTCAAAATTTTCTATTATTCTTTGTAGCATAGATTTTCCTTGTGTTATCAATATTATTTTCAGGCTTTAATTTAGTTAATCTTTGCTTTGCATGACTATCCTTTAATTTTTCTTCATCTGATAATTCATTATCTAATTTTTTTATACTATTCTCGTTATGTTCTATCTCTGGCAAAGGTGTTTCATATACTTTTACATATTCACTCATTATTGATTTATAATCTTTTTCAATTTCTGTTTCTGTTTCTGTTTCTGTTTCAATTTTGTCCCCATTTGAATTATTATTTTTAGATGTTTTTTTCCTATAAATTAAATCAGAAAATTTATTCCAAAGTGATTGTTTCGAAAACGATTCTAAATGTTCTAACAAAAAAGTCAAATATGAATTATAAAAGTAGAAAGGATTGCTTTTATAGAAAGAATGTTTCTTATTGTCAGATAATACAGATTGAGAATCAATATTATTAAAATAGATTTCTTTATGTTCATTATTGTTATTGTTATTATTATTATTATTATTATTATTACCATGTTGGAAAGCATTCCTATACACCTCCATTGGAATTTCACCTATATAAGCAACATTTCCAAAACCACCAATCCAGTAAATAGAGTCAACAGTAAATTCTAACCATTCAGATTCATGAGGAGAGTCTTTCTTACCAGGTGCCCATGAAATAGCATCAGGATGATTTGAAAAAAAACAAGTTTCAATATCTGATATCCTTTTTTCATCATTAACAATACTTAAATTTCCAAACATTACCATCCTAGGAAGTGCGGCTGATGAATACTTTGTTACATATTTTTCTGCATTATTATTATTATTATTATTATTATTATTATTATTATTATTATTATTATGCAATGAAAACAAAGAACCTGATTCTGCTACAGATAAAGAAACTGATGAACCTAAATGCCAATTTTTATATGCACTACTAATTTTTATGCCTAATAATGTAGGGTCCCCATTAGTAGAACAATCTGAAATATATTCCATAAAACTTGCTGGATTTCCTTCGTGAATACCAGTTTTTTCAACTATATTCAAAAATCCAACAGTTTCTTTTTTTAAAAGTAGTCTTGCTAAAACTGCTGCCTCTTCTGGTGACCTCGGATCATATTTTGCGACCGGCCTAGATAGCGAGCACCTTATTAGTAACAATAATAGAAAAATAATCAACATTTGTGTTATTTGTATTATTTATTATTTATTTAGCGTCTAATATTTTATTTATTTATTTTATTTATTTATTTATTTATTTATTTATTTTATTTTATTCTATGTATTTTCTTTATATAATCAGTCTGAATAATATACGTTGTTGTAATTGCGTAGTAAAACCGCTAGCATTTTTTTATTCCTCTGCACGGTACGGTTTTTTTCTCTAGTGATGTAGTTTTTTTTTTTTTTTTTACTATTTTACTATTTTACAGTTTAATTTCCATAATAAAATATATAAAAAGAAAACTTATCGTACGCAAAATAATTTAATTTGGTTAATATTTAAAAATAGAAAAAAAATAAGGAAAACTAGAACCAATATTTGATTAAATTTTAGATCTTATTATACCTTTTTTTTTTTTGTGAAGTGTTATGTAATCTACTGATTAATATTATGTAATGTGGATCTGCTGGTTGTAATTTCTTATTTACGATCAACTGCCAGATTGTGTGATAAAATATATTAAACAACACAAGACGGGTTTTAGATCTTGCCCCTATGGGGCAAGATCTAAAACCTACTTTTTTATATTAGACACAATATGGTCCGACTAATGTTGCTATGGTAAATGGTAAATATTAACATTTATAAAAAGACAGCGATATTATCCTGTTTTAATTATCTTAGATTACTACATGAGATTTAAATTTACATAAATATATAAATAAATAATACGCTTCTCTCATTTACATGTTTTACTGTTATATAAATACAAACATACAAACATAATCTAACTAAGGGCATTCTTCTATTATGGGCCTATTTAGCACTAATTACTCATTCTATTAAGGGTGGTAGGGTTCTTTGTAACCCTGGTAGCCGTAAAGAATAGGTTATCAGAAAGGTTTCTGTACTACAGTATACAAAATACGTTTGAAAATGGCACATTGACAGCTTAATAATATAATATAAATAATATAATAATAGTACTAGTAGAAATCGGTTATGTGGTTGAAATGTTTATTATCTTTTAACAACAAAGCCGGGGAAAAAACACACAATCACTGTAAATTTTAAAAAAGAATAAGTATTGATATTGCTCTATTGACTTTAAAATATTAAAATATAAGAGCCCTGTAAATATTTTTGTCATGACAACGTATTTTTCAAGGTCTTTTTGGACCGTTCAAAAGGATCGATTAATTTATACACAGATGGTTCAAAAAGGCCGACTGGATAAAAAGACAGTTAAAAAAAACCATTCGTTTATTAAATACTGTCCTTTTAGCGCTAAAGCGGTTTTTTTTTAGCTCCACTCTTAAGGTCATACGAATTTTTTCTTTTCTTTTTCTTTTTCTTTTCTTTATTTTTTTTGGTTTATTATGTGTTATTTTAAAATTCCTTAATATAATGTTTTACGATGTATTATTTATCCAACGTATGTTTTAAGCTGTGCTTTAAATATCAAAAGAAAATGCACATTTCATGCAATCATATATTAAACTTAGTAACTATTTCTGCTTTTTATATTTAGTGCAACAATGAGTTGTAAGAATATTTACATGATATAATATTTTTATTTTTTTAATATTTTTTTAATATTTTTTTATTATATTTTTATTATTTTTTATTTTAATGCAATTTGTGCATTCTATAAAATTTCCAATATACGTACAATGATATATAATATTTAAAAATTCATCTATCTATCACAAGTAAAACACATTTAAAGCCATTAAAAATAAACAAATTCCAACATAGTTTCAACGGTATTAAGTCTACGTTTAAAAAAAAGTACTATTATAAATAAAAAAAGAGAGTAAATCGTAATACACAACATTACAAAGAACTATTAGAACCAACAGTTATTCTACAGTACTGATTCCATTTAAACGAAAAAATTAGTTAGTTTTTTTTTAAATTTTAACAAATTATTTTATTAAATAAGTATTTTACAAATATTTATATACTTTTATTATCATAAGTTGATAATACATTGGTATCAATCGTTTTATGAATTGTTTTATTTTATTGTCGTGATTTTTACCGTTTTTAATTCTTATAAATCTTAAATAATAACAAAAATAGGATTGCCAAGCAACCAACTTTAAAAAAAAAAAAAAAAAAAAAAGAAAAAAAAAAAAAAACACTTAATCGATATGAATCCAAATATTATTTAAACAAGACTACTCTTTAACGTGATACTAATTGGTCTCATAAATATTAAATTTAACAAATATAAACAGATAAATCGATTGGATCAAAAAAAAGCAGTGTGTACTAAAAAACTATTCATTTATAAGCAAAATGGTGCACCCTGTGCTTAAAGAACAAAGGGCACAAAAAAAACGCGAAATAAATCGTTCAAAAGAAATACAACAATCAAATCTTGCTCAAATAGACCCAAAATCTTTAGAAAGAAGAATTTCATTTTTACAAAAACCTCATCAGAATAAGGAAAGGGAATTTTTGCAAAATAAATTAAATAAAGTACTTTCTGCACGAAAGAAAGCTGGCTTAACTAACGATAATAATGAAGCCGGACATGGGAACGGACATGGGAATGGACATGTAAATGGAAACAATTCAAAACATTCAAACGAAAAACACGCAAACAACCAGTCCACAGTGTCTTTTAAACCTGGGAAAGGTAGACCTTTAGGAATGCGTTCAATATTTTGGGATCCAATATTAAACCCAAAAGGATTTCCTCCATATCCATATGAACAATTTGAATGGGATAGAAATATTAAATATGATGATAACTATTATTTTTCGATAAATAATAATGATAACTCTTATGATGGTGATAAATTAGATTCTATAAATATAAAATCCATTCCTCTTCCTAAAGGCCCACCACCACTCGATCAAAGATACCATCCTCCTAAACCTGCGCCTAAAATTATTTATCAATCTGCTCCAATTATTAGAGATTTACAAAAAGAAGCTACTCAAATGGTTCCAAATTCTGTAAAATCAAAATTAAAAAATTCAAATCAATCTAATAAACTAACTAAAATAAATTCTAACATTACTGCTTCTTCTTTAAATGTTAAATCTTCTGATCAAATTGATGATGCGATTAATTTAAAATTACAAGATATAGAAAAAAGTCTGATACAAGAAAGTACTCAGGCATCAAGTATCACAAAAGATTATGAACTAAATAAAAACAAAGATATTTCTTCCTCAACATCGCCTGAATTAAGTTTGAATTCTTCTTTACAGAATTCGAATAAATCTGAAAATCTTGAAAAGTCTATTGAAAGCAAGGAAAAATCAGTTTCAAACAGCGAAAAACCAATTGAAACATCAACTGAGAATTCATCTTCTTTTCTTCTTGTACCCAACTATGCCGATTCTGAGTCTGAATCAGAATCAGAATCAGAATCAGAATCAGAATCGAAACAAGATAATACTTATTCTAATAATTACGATATTAATAAACTTACACAAGATTCTGGTAAAAGGAAAGCTAATGAGATTTCATGATCTTCATTTTTTTTTTGCTTTAACTACATTATATACATTCTATGTAAATGGTAAAAAAAGAATATTCATTACATCTAATTCAAATTAGAGTTGCCATTGACGCATATCCTCTACATCTGCAGGATATATAAAAGGTTCATCAATGCTTTGTATCATAGCATCACCACATAAAGGACATTCAGATGCTACAATAGAATCAAGAGCTTCTGGATCTTTCCCTTGTTGAACTTCAGCTTGTAGTTTCATTATTCTTTTCCTTAATAACTTCGAAGAACGTAAAAGGATTTTTTCAATTAAACAAGAACCATGAAAAGCATGTTGACAAGGGAAAACATAAAATTGCTGAGTTAATAAAGGATATGAACAAATCATACAACTTTCTCCAGGTTCAACTATTGCGAATCTTTCTGAAAGTTCTTCAATATCCTTTTTAACACCAATTTCTGTAATCGTACAAGAATCCATGTCATTTTTTAATTCTTCTACAGCTTTAGAATAATTTTCAAGCGTATCACATACCTCATCCCGAAAGCTATCAATCATCACAGTATCTGGGAAATATGGTAAAATATCTTCAATTTTTAATATTTCAGATTGATGTAATAATTTAACTGCTTCTTTAATTCCATCTTGCATAGAAAAAACTGAAGAATTTGAAGTATCTTTTTTTAATAATATTTTTTCTTTATTACCTTCATTCTTATTTGTTTTAATTGTTCCATATTGTAATATCCTTTTAATAATTTTAAGCCATAGTTCTCTTAATGTATTTTCATCTAAATTTGATTTGAAGCTAATTTCATTTCCATCCACATTTTTTCCTCCTGCTTGATCTACAATACTAACAGCAAGTGATATATCATTATGTTCTAATGCAAGATTTACAGCTTCTCGATGTAATCCCATTACTGAATAAATATATGCACTAGAACGAGTACGATTGTATCGTATACAAAGTCTTAATGCATAATGGATATCATAACAAGGATTTGATCCCTGCGATTCTAAATAAATAAGCAATGGTTTCTCATTTTCTCCATCATTATCTTCCTTTTCATTACTACAATAAGCTGCATATAAACTCACAAGAGTATTATGTACAACTGGATTAGTTGAATGTAAAACTGAAATAGTATGTACAAGATATCTTACAGCTGGATTATTTTCTATAGTCCATAGTGGATTTGGAGCAACAAGAGAAGAAGATTTAACAAATGAAGTTAAAGTGTATACAAGTTTTGAAGGATCTAATTCAGGAATTCGATTCCATAAATTTACAGTATTTTCGGGAGCATTAGATAGTAAAACAGTTGCGTATTTATAAAATAAAGATAAATCAACAGTATCAGATCCACCTTCCTTCAATGTTGTTTGTAAACTGAGAATTCTAAGTGCTTCATTCCAATTTTCCCGTAATATCCAGTATTTTAATTCTGCCGAATCATCTTTTGCTGCTCTTAAATATATTAGTAATTCTTCTTCTCGATCATGTGAGGAAAGAATTTCATAAGCCGTATCATGATCCAAATCATTACGATGGTTATTAATAAATTCCACGTATGATTTTTTCGCGCGTTCTATTTCTTTTTTAATAGAAAGGCGATTACTTTCTACTTGCTTTGCATAAATTTCATTTTTTTTATCTTTATCTTCATCTTCATCTTCATTTTTAGAATTATTATCAAGATTTGATTTTATATCAGATACATCTGAGCCAGGAAGTTCAGTATCATGTTGAATAATTACTTTAAATGGATTTATAGCTTGTAGCTCATTGTCAAGTTTATTAAGTCGTTGCAAATATAATTCTAATATCCATGTAGATAACATTATTCGCTGAGTATATTGCTTTTTATGCAATAAATCAAGTCTGCATTGTAAATATTTTGCCAAAGCATTATATTGGCCAATTTCAATAAAGGAAATAGCTACTGATTCGAAAGATTGTGAAGAACTTGCATATAATTCTGCAGCTTTCATATATTCCTTTAATTCCATATAATGCTTACTTATTATATTTATAGCTTCATTTTTATCCTGTGGATTTTTCACTAAATCAAGGGCCTCATCATATTGACCTTTATCTAATAAGATACGCCAAATATCTCTATCTTCATCAGTAATAACAATTTCATAAATATTGTCATTAGTGTAAATCCAATAAAAATATGCAGTTTGATCAGCACAAATATTTATTATTTCTTCCTTAATAAAATTTTTTTTATAGACACATTTTTTATTTAACCTATTAAAGGCGTAGATTGTATTTCCAGAAAGGATTATTATATGATATTTAGACAAAATTACATTTCTAATTTCTTCATTTGTAGATTTCGAATTTAATTTTTTATTATCCAGTAAGTCATTACTTATTATATCTTCACTTTCAAATACTCGGTAGCCTAAATTTTTTCTTGATGTTGTTTTATAAAATAAATAACCATATGAAACACCAAGCTCTGTTAAATAAGCATAGATAGGGATATTATTATATATAGTTTTTGGTGAATTTGAAGAACTTGATGAAGTACTAGATTTTGAAGATGAGTTTTTTTTATTGTTATCGTTATTATTATTTTCATCTTGAATATTTGAAAGTGGCATAGGATAAGATACCGCAAAAGCATTTCTATTATCAATTGTAGGTAAAAATTCTTGAATTGTTGGAGAATGACCATGAGTGAAAAAATTTGCATAAACAGATTGACCTGAAGTAACTTTTACTTTATTTACCCAATGAAATACTGCGCCAGGGGTAACAATCATTACTCTTCTCCTATATGTATCAAGTATATCAGTATGTATACCAATTATTGGAGCTCTTAATACTGAATTTTCTGATAAATTTGGTTTTCCTTTTAAATTAGAAGAATTGTATTGAGATGGTTGAATTTTAGGAGATTCCCATACTAGTCTTGTGAATTTTACAGATTGAATTGAAGAATTATTTAATGGATTTGTATATCTTGAAAATCTACTTGAAGAAATTAATTCAGAATTTTTGTTTGAATCATTGAATTCAATATAGGTTTCAATGACTTTACCATCAAAAGTACCTATTAAAATATCAGTTGTAGAAGAAGTTGGTCTATTTGGGTTCCAATTCACAGCTGAAATATGTAATCCGCGTAATTTTGGTACACTTTTAAAATGTTTTCCACCAGGAGACAAGTAAAATACTTCGTTTAAAGTAGTACAAACGAGTAAATGACACCCTGTTGGGTCAAGAAAAATACGTTCTATTGATTCAGAGTTATTGAATTGACCATTTTTACCGTCTTTACCTTCTTTACCGTCCTTTCCGTCCTTCCCATTTTTGAAATTTGATAAATTACTCTGTGAAGATGTTAAATTTGTCATAGAATTTAAAGGAATTGAAATATTTTGAACATCCTGAGGAAAATTTAAGTCAATTCGAAGTACATGATCCGGCATAGCAATGAAAAAGATTGAATTTTCCACTTCAAGTTGTACAATATCGTTAACTTCAAACTGAAGTTTTACGTGTTCTATACTGAATAAAGGAAGGATTTCTTCGATATTATTTTCCATTTGGTCTTTGGTTTATGATCTTTGGTCTTATGGCCTTTTTGTCTTTGGTCTTTTGGTCTTTTGGTCTTTTCAGTCCAAAAAAGGTTAAAATTCGAGTTTCTGCTTCAAAAAAGCAACCAATATTGGTTTCTATAGTGTAAAAAAGATTTTGTTAGCTTTGGAATATAATTGGTTAAATATTTAGTAAAAAAAACTCACTGATTTTGCAGTTTTTGGCTTTTTTTGTGTTTTTTTGCGGTCTTGTGAAGTTCGTGTTTTTCGTGTTTTTGAGATTTAAGTCCTTTAATTATTTCTTATTATTAAGAAGAAAACCAAAAAGTTCAAGTTGCCATGGCGACAAAAATGATTATTAAGGATTCCAATAGATTTATGGTATAAAGTAGGGAATTATGTTGGAAACCTGCTGAACATTGAAATACAAAAACTAGAAAACTTTATTCTAATCTATACTAAAGGAAATGTTTGTTTTTATAGGTTTGGGATTCCGAGAGATTCCAACTTATATTTTCAAGGGTTTCATAAGTTTTCTACTTATATTTTCAAGGATTCCATGAGTTTCCAACTTAGATTTCAAAGGATTCCATGGGTTTCCGCATAAATTGTGTATATTAATATTATATTACAATCTACAATCCAATTAAACAGGCATAAATTCAAACACTCCCCATAGAAAAACAATAAAATCAAGGAAAGACAAAAAGAGACAAAACAGTAAACAACTCAAACAACGGAACAATGGTAAAGTAAAGAAGATAGTAAAGAAGATAGTAAAGAAGATAGTAAAGAAGATAGTAAAGGAGATAAAATAAAATAATAAATAACAGAATAAACAAAAAAATAAAAGCAAAATAAACAAAATAAACAAAATAAACAATAAACAACAATAAACAACAATAAACAACAAAATTAATAAGCAGATCATTCACTCATTAAGCTATTTTTCTTCTTTTCTCATATCATTGGCTTCTCCAGTTCACAAGTTACATTTGGATTGACATATTGCTGATGCAGTTCTCTTTCTTCATCTAATGTCATAGAAGAAGATCTAGGTCGAAGTCTTTGATTTTGTATTGATCTTAAAGCTAAAAAATGACATAAAGGAGAAAAAGCATGATAAAAAGAAAACATCATTGCACAAGTAATTATTGGTACAGGAGAAATTATGGTTGCTAAAAAATAAGCACGTTGTAAAGCAAGAACACCAACCATTGTAAGTTGGAAAAAAAGTAAACCAACACAAACACGATAAAATATACCAGGCCATGCTCTTCCTGAAGAATGTTGTGGATGTTCCATTGCATAAAGTAATTGATATTTATAAGTATAATAGCCAATAATAAAATATGCAAGTCCACAAGCAAGTATTTTTGTAGACATTACTGAATACATTATACAAATGACTAATACTAATATTGGTTGAGGAAGAACTAAACCATAATTGAAAATAGGTGGTGTTGATAGATCAGCAATTTCACGTTTTGTACGAGATATAAGTTTAAGAAAAGGGTATCTGAGAACTGTTCCAAGTTCTAGCAATCTTACAGGAAATAAACCAATACCTTGTAAAATAATTAAATCACCATAGAAAAGAGCAGATTGTCGTAAATAATTTGCTAATCTAGGTGCAAAAGCAGTAGTATCTTTTAAAGTAGCCCATACATTACCAGCAATAGTGAAAACTATAAATAAATTAAAAAATAAGAAAAAATAATTTTTATCAATTGTTGATAATTCTACATCATCTGATGAAAGAAAACCTTGTTTAGAAGAAAGATAATCATACAAGTATGGAACTATTGCACCAAAAATAGTAAATAATAAAGGAGGAAGAATACCAGTAATGAATAAATTTGCAGTTTTAGAATTATTAAGAAGTTTACCTAAAGCTGGCCAAACTTTATTAATATACTGTTGATCTAAGAAAGCAGATAAATATGAAATTGGGATTAACCATACTATTGTAAAAACAGATATAATAATAGTTATTAACCATTTACGTAAAAGTCTATCATACCATGTTCTATAAATATTTCTCCATAGTATATCACTTGGAGCGGGAGCCATATGAGCTACGAGTCTTCTAGGGGTTGGATCAAGAAGAGTTTGTGCAGTCATTTGAGCAGCAGCTACATTTGAAAAAGTAATGAATGCATTTGCGGTTGGACTATTATCAGAAGTGCGAACAGATTGAATTCTTTCATCAAGAGATGAAAGTTTTTCTTCATAGTAGTCTATACTATCAACTTTTCTACCAAATAATCCTAAGAATCCTAATCGTATAGTTGGTCTATTGTTGGGTGAAAGGGGTAACAGCAAAGTATCTGTTTCCGACAGAGAGTCGTTGTTATAAGTAGTATTAGTATTAGTATTGGTATTACTATTACTAGTGTTAACATGCACAGAATCAAAAGAATCATCTGGATTGGTTGGAAAAGTATATTTTTGTTGATTTGTTCTAGCTAAAGTAATCGGAGGAGAAATTGTCCTAGTAGGTGGATTATAAAAATTTATTAAAGGAGATTTTTTAGACAAAATGTAATATTGTCCCTCTAATAAAGTTAAAAGCTTCTTTCTTTCAAGCATAAGCGAATCTAAAAAATTATAATTATAACATATAGATATAGTTTCAATAGATGTAATTCCAATAGATGCAAGATGAGATTTTAAAGATTCTGGATTACGTAATTTATTTGGTATACCAGAAATTCTTACTGTTCTGTCAGTAATCGCATTTTGGAAACCAAGGTATTCATGCCTGACACGGATTACAGATCTTGTTTGGTCGAATAGCATATATAGTGTTAATAGAGTGAAAACGTAAACAAATACTGCATACATCCAAAGATATGAAGCATATTCTTCACTACCGTTGCCACCGCCATTATTATTATTAATATTAATATTATTAATATTATTATTATTGTTGCCATTTAGAGAAGAATTTAAAAGTAAAGCATTAACTTCGGTAAAACTGTTACTAATAAGACTACTAGCACTACTAGTGCTAGTACCATTATACTCCGGATCATGATCATAGTCATAGTCACCAGTAAAATAATACCTAACAGGTGAAATTATAGTAGCCGCAAAAAATAAAAACAAAGTCATAAGCTTTATAGACATCTTAAAAAAACCTAAAAAAACAAAAGCATCTAAACCAGAATATTCTAAGATTTGATTATCATTCATACTAAAAAATTGTGGTAACCAATTAAATAAAGAAAAATTTAATTTAGGTAATGACTTTTGTGTAAATAAACGCGCTCCATAAATACTTTTCCAACGTGGTCTTAGAATACAAAATGTTATAAATGCGAATAATCCTAAACATAATGCAAGTCCTATTTGAGTTGGCATAACTCTTGACGCGTTTTTTCTTGGATCCATTGGCAATTTTGTATCTGCCGGACTGAGCATTTTTGCGATGTTTTGCGATGTTTTTCGATGTTTTTCGATGTTTTTTAATATTTTTTTTTATTTTTTTTTACTATTTTTAATAATAATATTTAAAATATTTAATATCAAATGATCAAATGGTGAAGTTGAGTTTTTTCGTTTTAATGTGTTTCATTTAAATTTAAATAAATTTTTGTTTTTCTTTTGGTTGCATTGCAACCAAACGAAAAACAAAAATTAAAACATGCACAATATAAATCAGGATTCCTACGGATTCCTACGGATTCCTTATATTACACTGTGTTGTGTATAATACTGTAAAGTATTGTATAGATATAAATACAAGTAGTTATAGTATATTATAGTAAAAGTATATAGTAAAAGTATATAGTAAAAGTATATAGTAAAAGTATGTAGTAATAGTATATAGTTATGTAAATGTAAATGTATAGTGTATGTGTATGTATAAACATATATAAACGTATACACGAACATAGATGAAGATACAAGAACGTATATAACGTATATAACGTATATAACACATATAACACATATAACACATATAACACATATAACACATATATATAATCATATATATAATCATATATATAATCACATATGTAAACAAACATAAGCGTATATAAGCTTATAAACACATTAGTATATTAGTCCTATAGCATGGTATTAAGAGTATATAAATAAGATATAAGATATAAGAAATAAGAAATAAGAAATAAGATATAAGATATAAGATATAAGATAATGTAGTAAAGAGTAATATTATATTATATATAATATAATATATAATATAATATATAATATAATATAATATATAATATAATATAATATAATAATCATGGTATCAGAGTAAAGCAAGATGATAAATGTACATGCACAGTAATACATATACACATACGTATATTATTATATATTATATATTATATATTATATATAATACATAATATATAATACATAATATAAAATACATATCATATCACAACGTCCTCAGACATAAAAAGTAAAAACAAACAGTAAAGAAATAAAATTGATAAACCTATTTGGAATAGTTCTATAAGAAGAAGAAACGTTGGACGATTTTGAGATGGTATTTTTATTATTTTTATTATTATTTTTATTATTATTTTTATTATTTTTAGGGATATTCTTAGTTAAATCAATTTTATTATGATTATTATTCTTTTGATTATTTTTGGTATTATCATTATTAGAAATAGAATCCGTATACGTAGATGTACATAAAATTTCTCTTCCTTTGATCACACCTTGAGCCTTTAAAGTAGACCAAATTGAACAATCTAAAGGAGCAGTTGTATCAATTTTAATACCACCACGTATATCATTTAAAGAAGGTAAAGAAATATCAATAATATTTGAATTTATAATCTCTATTGAACCACCAATTGATTCTAATAAAGGAAAAGAATTACCTGAAGCAGTTGATAAAAGTTTATTTGAATTTAAATTTAAACCACCACCAATTGCTAATAAATTTGGAAAAGAAATTTCAGTTAAATAATCATTTGATGATATTGAAAGTGTTCTACCAATTGTTGTAACATTTTTTAAAATTAAATTTGTAAATAAATTTTCAACAAATATTGCAGAAGTATTTATAACTTTAAGTTTTGGTATATAAATTAAACTAACATCTCTTAAAGTTATATTATTTGTCCAAACTAAATTTGGTAAAGAAATTGACATTTTTTTACCATTATGTGAAATTAAAAGTGCATCATTAATATAAGATAAATTTAATAAATTAATTTGTGATAAATATTTATTATTATTAATATTAAGTATTGAAAGTCTATCTAAATTAAATGATTCATCAATAGATCTTAAAGCAGTATCAGATATTGATAAAGTATCAACTCTTGAAACTGGTAAATTAAGTTTTAAACTTGATAAAGCAGGTAAAGTTTCCCATTCAATAATTCTAACTCTTTCTAATGAAGGCATTTCTAATAATGATAAAAGAGTTAATCTTTTTAATGATAATTTACCACCGATAGCTGAAAGTTCTGGTGCTAATATTGATTGAATAGATGTTAAATCATCTAATATAAGATCACCTTCAATAGTTGATAGTGATCCTAAATTTATTGATGGTGATGATGATGCTTTAAATATAACAGATCCTGCAACTGTTTTACATGTTGCTAATGCATCTGCTTGGTATGGGTGAAAGATTTCTATAAGTGCGTCATCACATGAAAATGTTAATGCAACTAAGGGGTATATAAGGAGAGATAATGTGAGTGAGAATATGAGCATCTTGTTATTGTTGTTGTTGTTGTTGTTGTTGTTATTGTTGTTATTGTTGTTATTATAGTTATTCTAGTCAATATGGTAGTTCGATGTTATCTTAATGTTTATTTACTTTTAAATGGTATTTATAGTTGTTTACTTTGCTATTGCATTTGTTGTATTCTATTGTATGTGATAATTACAAGCATGTTTGTATTTATGTATTTATGTATTTATGTATTTATGTATTCTATATGTATTCTATATGTATGTCGTATTATTATGTATGTACATTTTATACTATACATACTTTCTATACTTCTATTATATATTATATATTATATTTATATTTATATTATATATTATATTTATATTTATTATATTCTATATCGAAGTATTATATTTATATTATATTATATGATATCATAATTTATCTAAATACCCAAGTCAAAAACGCATATTACATAATAT
>JAJMCY010000160.1:0-12500 GCA_030565755.1 Ascobotryozyma cognata
TTATATTATATTATATTATATTATATTATATTTATTATATTATATTATTATTATTTATTATTTAGTTTTCCAATAGATACTTTAGAATTATAAAAATATAATATTCACTTAGCATTTAACAAAATTTTTGACTATAATTAATTACTAAGTAAAAAGTTAAAAAGTTAAAAGTATTTTTATTTTTTTATTATTTAATTTATTATTTATTATTTATTATTTAATTTATTATTTATTATTTAATTTATTATTTATTATTTATTATTAATTTATTTTTTGGCGAATACTCCAATTACTTAATTTCAACGGAAAACTCATTTCAGTTAAAATTATAATTCTTAACAATTAGAAACAGCTAAAAATTATAAAAACCACATCTTTGTATAATTATATTCCGAAAATGGCAGACATTCACAGAAATGACGACAGTCAGTTCCCACGCACCTATCTTCCTCCTATATCTTTCCGAACTCAGGATCAGCTCTGTGCTCTTCCACAAATTTCAAATGCAAATAATAACTATACTTCAATAAATGGTCAAGTTTTTCCACATCAATCCCAAAACCAAATTCAAAGTGCACCACTTTCTTCTCAAACTTCTCCAATTGTTTTCAGATCAAATATTTTTTCTTCTGCTCCTAATTCGTTTAAACCAGATGACCACGATTTTTCTTTTCAATCACCACTTGTTCCACAAACGAGACATAATTCACTGATAAATTCTGATCCTCTTACTCCTTTGCCGGCACCTTTTCCTAGACATTCTTTTTGTAGGCAAATTTCCCCTGCTAATATATTATCATTATCTCCCTTTGCAACCCCCACAAATTCACCTCCTATTTGTAACTCATCCCCATCTTACAATTCAATAAATTTGTACCAAAATTCTATTCAACCTCCTAAACCTCATATGATTCCTATTCATCCACTTTCAGATACTCAACTGCTTAATAATCAAAGCAGTCCTTCTGATTTACTTTCTTTTTCTCCCTTTTCCTCTTTTTCTTCTTCTTCATCTATTTCTCCCCCTACTTTTTCTTCCCCCCATCATTCTTCTGCTACAATCCCTAATTTGCATTCTACTAATTTACTTCACACTATGGAAAAAATTTTACCTCCCACAAATGTTCTTCCTTACTCTTACAACTATGCCGACAATGACTCATTTCGTTCGGCAGTTCGTTATAGATCGCTTAGTGTTTCGGCCCAATCTTCACATTCATCTTATATAGATGATAGGAAACACTTTTCTTCTGTAGTAAGCGGACATCTTCCTAGGCCATCTACCTGCTCTATCTCTCCTCCTATTATTACATCAACTCTCAAATTAAAATCTTCTCCTCTTTCACAGAGTACAGAACAATTTCCCAGCGAAACAAGTAAACTTCCTGTAAGTAATTTTAATCATGATAATTACGGTCATTATCAAGGTCAGACTACAAATTCCAATCAAAATCGTCCCTCTGTAGTCATATCTTCTTTATTAAATAATTTGGATATTGCTGTTTCTCCAAACACAGTAACAAATTCAGAAGCAAACAACACAAAACCGGCAGAAAATTTTTCTATAACAAATTATTGCCCAAATAATGAACCAAATCAAAATATAGAATCCAAGTTAGACAATACTAAACGCAGTGATAGTATATCAGATATTGAATTAGATAGTAATGAAGAACAGGATATGGGAAGAATAAGATCGAACCTGCAGAGCTCACCAGATATCGAATCTGAAAATACATCAGAACAAAATTCCCCAATTAAGAGTAAAAGCATACAAGAAAGATTTCAACGTAAAGGGGGCAAAAAGGGCTCATTTCGCTGCTCACATTGTAGTAAATCTTTTGTTACCATTGATGCTTTTAGTGCACACATTGATGCTGAAGGCGTCGTTCGTATGTATAAATGTGCTGTTAGTTCCTGCCCTTGGTCAGAACTAGGATTTACTTCAAACAATGAATGTAAGCGTCACATGCGTTTTCAACATGGCCATGAAAAATATATTTGCCGTTTTAAGTTTTGTGGGAAACAATTTACACGACTTGACTCTAAACGGCGCCACGAAGCCTTTGTACATGAAGCTAAAGATTCTCGTCTCAACAAAAAACTTGTTGCTTTAGGTGTTTCAAACCCTCAAGACATTGCTGATATTGAGGATCTCAGTATATTTGATAAGAAAAAGAAGATTTCTTCTTTGCTTAAGTTATCTTCTAAGTCCCGTGCTAAAATAAGACAACAACATTCAGTCTCTATTGCCTCTCAAATAGAAAATTATAAATCTACACTTAAACCTCAATGTAATTCCATGTTTGATCCTCTTCCTTCTCACCCTTTTTTTCCTGACTATGATGAGAGCCTTGATAATGTAAAAAATAGAGAAAAAGAAGGTAATGCACAAACAGATAAAAAGAGTGGCAGAAAGATCAATAGGTCAAAATCTATTAAAGAAAGGTATCCAGTATCTCCTCCTCTCACTCCTAGTTCAAATTCTCCACCGTCCTGCTCTACAGTTTGTTCTTCATCTTCTGTATCTAGAAACTTTTAGAGTCAGTTAATATTTAATTTTTTTTTTTTCTTTTTTTTTCTTTTCTTTTCTTTTCTTTTATTTTCTTTTATTTCTTTTCTTTTTTTTTTCTTTTTGGATTTGTTGAATTTTTTTGTTATTTATTTATTTAGTAATCTCTTTTGCCTCTTTTTGCTTCTTTTCGTTTCTTTTCGTTTCTTTTCGCTTCATTTTGTGATTACTATTAGTTTAGTTATTTTGTTATTTTTTGTTTATTTATAGGAATATTTATAAAAAATAAGGACTTTAGTAAGTACTTTTCTTTTTATGTGTGGCGTTTTCAGTTTTTAAAATCAGCGTCGTGTTATTTATTCATTGTTTATTTATTTATTTATTCATTTATTTATTTATTTTAAGTTTAAGTAAAACTATTTAATTATTTTATTATTTATGTTGTATATATGTAATTTTAATATTAATAACTTGATTTTTGTATTGCAGATTGGTAATATGGAAAATCATTTAAATAAATATATAAATAAATAAATAGATAACTAAGTAAAAAAAACAAAAATGTATATCTTTAAAACAAACATAATAAATATGAATATATTCTTTAGGAAAAATTTATCTAACTGCTTACTTACAAATAAGAGAATTTTTATCTTTTTGAACAAATCATAGATTTATATAATAAAGAAAGTATTATTTCTTTTCCCATTCCAAAAACTGTTCAACAGAATCTTTAATAGTCTTTTCAAGTGGAATTAAATCACGTCCAAGAAGTTTTTTAACTTTTGAATTATCAAAAGAAAACAAATTTTTATAGTAATCAGTAGACCATTTTTCATATACAATACGTTTTTCATTAGGGAAATATTTATGAATTATATCGGCAATTGATTGATCAGTAAATTGAGATGAAGTAAGTAAATATCTTTGTCCGGAAGCCTTTGGATCTTTTGCAGCAGCAATATGAGCAGCAGCTACATCTCTTACGTCCACTTCATTTCCAGCAAGCTTAGGTTCAGGATATCCAACCTGTCCATTTAATATATTATATACAAATTCTGGAGAAGTATTTAAATTTTTTATTGTTACATCATGAATTATAGGACCAAATACATATGAAGGATTAATAGTAGCTATATCAAAAGAAGCATCTTTGTGTTTTTCTAAAAAATCCCATGCTGCTTTTTCTGCAAGTTTTTTAGAGGTTGAATACCCAATTTGACCATTTACTTCACCTTGTTCACGAGTTGTTGGATTCCATTCCTTTTCTGAATATACGTGACCTGGCCAAGTACCTTTAAGTGGATCTCTAATTGCAGCAAAAGATGAAGTTATAACAACTCTTTTAACATTTGGAGCATATTTATAAGCACCTTCTAATGCTGAAAGTGTACCATTAATTGCAGGAGTATAAAGATTTTTTTCAATATCACCTTCAGGAAAATAAAATGGTGATGCAGTGTGATAAACAAGTTTTAACTCCTTTGAATATTTTTTATAAATATCATCAAAGGCAGATAATTTAGAAATATCTTTAACAATTTCAAAAATTAAATCACCATTTTTAACTGCTTCTGGATATTTTTTAATATAAAAAGAAGCTTTATCCTCTGATCTTACAGTGGCAATAATTTCTTCTTTATCTTTTATTAGTAAATCTAAAATATGCGAAGCGATATATCCAGATGCTCCAGTTAGTAACACTTTATTTCCCATTGTATAAGATAATAATTTTGCTAATAATAAAAAAATAATAAAAAAAAAAAATAATAATAATAGTAATTTTAAATACAAATTAAATTAAATTAAATTAAATTTAATTATTTATTTTTATTTTTATTTTTATTTTTATTTTTATTTTATTTTTATTTTTTTTAAAAAAATATTTGCGGTCTACTCGATACTTATATATACAAAAAATGATTATTATTATGTCTTTTATAATATATTTGACGTTATCTATCTATCTATTAATTTACTTATTTATTTATCTATGATTAGTAATAAAAAATAATTATTCCATCATTATCAAAATCATTTAATACAATATTATCGCACTTAATTTTAACTGGTTACAATTATTTAATTACGGAGTACACTAGTTGGAATTCGGTTTATTTTGCAGCAACGGACGGTATAGGAACGATGGCCGGTCTTTAGATTACTGAGTAGTTAGTTAGTTATAGGGGAATAAATTTGTCTTTTTTATCTAATATTTTTTTAAATGTATGTACTGTATTTACATGTATTAATAATGTATGTGTATATTTATGTATATGTGTATATTTAAATATATATACACGCTTATATAGCATAAATTGTTTCATAACACTTTCCCATTATTGTATTGTATTGTATTGTATTGTATTGTATTGTATTGTATTGTATTTAGTTTGTTATTAGTTTGTTATTAGTTTGTTATGTAGTGTACGTAGTAAATATATAAAGTAGTCTATATACAATTTGTAAAAACACTATTTACGACTTTTAAACGGAGAAGTAATCTTATCACGTAATGACAAAGTCCTTTGAGATTCATTTTGTTGCCTAGCCTTATTAATCATTGCAAGTGCCATATCTGCAGATTCAGAAACTTCCTCAGAACCACAAGCAAGAGCTCTTATTTTACCTTCCCTAATATACTCTTCTGCTTTATCGTAATTTGCTTGCATAAGTAATAAAGTTCCCAAACCAATATAAGCTTGAGCTAATGGTAAATCGATACTATGAAATGTATAATCTCCAGGTTCAGGTGTAGGTATACCAGAATTAGCCTCAATAGAATGAGAATGTGTTAAAGCAGCTGTTGGGAGTTTATTAGTATATTCAATAAGATTTTCTAAAATACGTTTTGAAGTCTCAAAATCTTCTTTAACCGAATCCACAATTTCTTTTGATGGCTTCTTTTTATTCTTAATTTCCTCTTGAGATCTTTTAGCTGACGCACGAGAATAATATAAGAATGCCATCCGATAAACATTTTCAACCAAGTCAACAACAGGATATCCAGAAAATAACATCCAAGAATTAACAGCTTTATTAACACTAATAGCAGTTTCGTAATCTCCAACAGTCATTGAAAGATCGACAAAATTATTAAATGCATTAACCATTTCATTTCTAAATGGAAGCCAACTTGGTACAGGAGTACCATTAGAATAAATTATGAATTCAGCTGGTTCTAAATTAGGATCAAAAGATTCTTGTGAATCTCTTACTCTATAATAATTAATTAATGTTCCATAATCATGATTATCTAAAACACGTCCCAAAAAACTATCTGGGTTATACCAATCTGCAGCACTAATTCCTAAAATATCTGGAAATCTTCCTTTTCTTAATGATT
This sequence comes from Ascobotryozyma cognata, assembly GCA_030565755.1. NCBI lineage: Eukaryota > Fungi > Ascomycota > Trigonopsidomycetes > Trigonopsidales > Trigonopsidaceae > Ascobotryozyma > Ascobotryozyma cognata. The sequence continues at coordinate 5,859 of JAJMCY010000160.1, forward strand.
CAATATTATTTTCGTTATTCTTATTACTATTCTTTTTATAATTCTGTTGAATAGAAGCTAATTTAGTTGGACTTAAAAGTTCATCTGAAGATCCAAGTTCATTATCTGAAATTTGAAAATTTGCAGCACTTTCTTCGTTTTCTAATTTATTTATCCATTCTTCTTTATATTTAGAAGAAATTTCAGAAACTAAAATTAAAAATTGACCGATAAGTTGACAAGTTTCAGATGACATTGAAAAACTTGTATTAGGAATGTTAGATGATAAAATTTCAGTTGTAGTTTCAGAAAAAATTGATGCAATAATAAGTCCACGTTTAATTAATTCATTCATTAAAAGACTATTAAGCTTACCAGTAGATTGGTCACCTGTTATACTGAAATCCCCTGTAGATAATTCTAAATAAGTTTGTTTATTTGTTCCAGATAATATAGAAGAATTTATACCTTCATTGATAGCCAAATAATAACTTGTTATAAGTTTTTTATATATTTTACCCGCATAATCAAAATTTCCTAAATTAACTTGACATTCAGCAAGTTTTAAACATATATGAACAAAAGTATCACATAAAGGATGGATATGTTGAGCTTGAGCTTCTAATAAAGCTTGATTATAAAGTTCAAATGCCACTACATAATCTGGTTCACCCATATTATCATAATCATCTGCATTTCCATTTTCTTGTGCATTTAAAATACCAGCTTCAGCATTAGCTGCTTCTTGTAAAATTCGATCTAATTCTTTAGTTAAATTACGAGGTTCAACTTGTAAAATACCAAATGGTTCTTCTTTTCTAATACTATAAAGTTTTCCAATTTCAGGTAAACCAATTGCTAATAATGTACCAAAGAGAAGCACCAATGGCCATTTTTTTATTGGTTTTTTTGCTTTATCATTTTCATTATTATTTATTTTAGGAATATATGAAGGTACCCTATTAGGATCATCTGAATAATTTCTTCTAATAGTTTTTACATATGAAGGTTTAATTATTGTCCTAAGATGAGGTCCAATGGTGTTTTTTTGTATTAATTTATATGGAAAAATACAGTTTTTGTTCAAAAGTCTAATCATTTTGAATATTTTTTTTTTTTTTTTAAATATATACAATAGTATACAATAGTATATAATAGTATATATATAGTATATAATACTAGTTTCTATGTTCTGTCATGGTTACCACTTCACCAGTTTTGCGTTGGGACTTAGAGTTTAAACGTAAAAGTACTTTAGGAAAGTAGATTAGAATTTTACTATGTAACAAACTTTATGTACTACTATATGTACTATTTACTATTTATTATATGTATGTATTAAATGTATGTATTAAATGTGAATATGTATGTATTCAATTCATATTTGTATTTTCTTTAAATCATTATCTTAATTGACTGTAAATATTGTGTAATGTAGTATAATGTAATGAGATTTATAACTGTAGATAGTATGTGTTTAACAGTAAATGTAAAATATATTTAATACATGTAATATATTAATTAGAAAAAATCAAGTAGGGTGAAAAGAAAATAACTGACAAATAGAAAATATACTATTAATATAGTATTATAATTTTTATTTTTTTTTATTTTAATTCTCTTCTTATTAGCAAGGGATCACCTCAATGATTCAACTTTGAAAATTCTTAGGTCTATAAAGCTTAAGAAGCAAAGAGCTGCACACAACCGAAACCGAACTTAAGGCCATTGCCAATGAAGCCCAAGCAGGAGCAAGGCGTGAATTATGGTAAGGATATATAACCCCAGCAGCAATGGGAATACCAATACAGTTGTAAATTAATGCCCAAGCAAAATTAAACAAAATTCGATGAAATACGACTTTTGATAAATCAATCAAAACTAAAATACTTCTCAAGTCAGATTTAACTAAAATAAATTTTGCACTTGAAAGCGCAATATCTGATCCAGATCCAATTGCAATTCCAACATCTGCACTAGATAATGATGGTGCATCATTAATACCGTCACCAACCATCGCTACAATACTTTCATTTTTTTTCTTGCTGTTATGGCTCACATTTCCTCCAGTCTTTTGCAAAATTTTAATGTTCAAAGCCTTTTCTTGTGGTAAAACACCAGCAATAACATTTTCTTCTGGGATACCAACTTTCCCAGCAACAGCCTTAGCAGTTATTTCATTATCTCCAGATATCATCCATACTTGAATATTACGCTTTTTAATTTCATTGATTACTTCAAATGCTTCTGGTCTAATAACATCTGCAGCTGCCATCACATGAGTAATAACAAATTTAAATTCTTCAGTATTTTCCTTTTTATAACTCAAAGCAACATAAATTATAGATTTGCCCTCTTTTTTCCACTCATGTATATTATCATTGTAATTATCTGCAATATCTAACGCTTTGTTATCACGCATCCATTGCTCATTTCCAACAATCACTTCATTAAGAATGATCCCTTTTTCATTCAGATTTGTTTGATCAATATTAAATCTACCTATTAACCCCCTTCCAGCAGTTTCAGAAATGTCTTTCACGGAAACCTCTTGCTGTAAATCTAGGGAGTCTACGTAATCTCTAAAGGCCGTGCCAAGGGGGTGTGTAGAAGCAATTTCTAACTGTTGAGCAGCTAACAAAGCAATATTATCAATACCATCCTCTTCGTTAAAAGTATTTAAAAGACATTTCGAATCTGTAATTTTGGGATTACCACCAAGAGTAAGTGTTCCAGTTTTATCAAAAACTATAATATCTAATTTAGAACCTTCCTGAAATGACTCACCGCCACCTCGTGCAATAATTCCAAATTTTGCTGCTATACCAGATCCTACTGTAAGTGCTGTCGGTGCTGCTAAGCCAATTCCACAAGGGCATGCAATTACAAAGACTGCAATAGAAAATTGAAGTGACCAAACGGGCCATCCACCAAGATCGACGTCTAAATAGTATTGAGGAAGTGCACCACCTACACCCAATCCAAGCCAAACAAACCAAACAATAAGAGCTAAAGCACATACAAGTGGAACAAAATATCCAGTAAGAATATCTGCAACACGCTCAATTGGGGCGCGATGTAATTGTCCTTCTCTAACTGCATTTACAATTTGATCGAGAACAGAATTCCCTTCCGTTGTATTCACAAGCGCGGTAACTGTCTGCTTGCCAATGTTTGAAGTGCCAGCATAGATTACATCACCTGCAGACTTGAATACAGGATTAGATTCCCCTGTGAGAGTAGCCTCATTAAATTCAGAGGACCCAGAAATGACCAAATAATCTGCTGCAGGTGACATTCCAGGATGTACATGGACTTTGTCACCTACTTCCAAGTAATCAATTGGCACTTCTTTTTCCACTTCAATTTCTTTCCCATTGTCCTTGATTTCAATTTCAACCAATCTAGCTGTACTTGGGCGAAGACTTCCAAGCATCGAAAGAGCAGAAGAAGCTTTTTCTTTAGAATACGCTTCAAGTATTCTCCCAACGAGTAAAAACATAGTTAGAAACACTACGGAATCAAAATATGTAGTAGTATAGCCTGCGGGATGTGAATATGGGTGAGAAGTTGCAGCGGCAATCAATAGCGCGAGACTTGCCCAATAAGCAATAGAAGTTCCTAATGACATTAAAAGATTCATTGAACCAAAGCGAAAAAATCTACGAGTCCAAGGTGCTTTGCGGAACCATAAGCTATATATTTCCTTATATGCTTTTTTATGAAATACGTCAGCGGCAAAGAAATAAACAGGAGTTGCAGTAATAAATAAAGCCCATTCAGCACGAGAAACATTTCCTGCCCAAATTTTTTGTTCAACATATCTACGAAGAGGATGTGAAGACGAAAGAACAGACATAAATATAACACCTATAATTAAAGTAGGTATTGCAGCAGCAATAGAAAGAATAAGTCTTAACAAAAGTGCATTACGTTCTTTTTTAGCTAAAATTCTAGATCTTTCTTCAAGGGAAAGGCGATGCACAATTGAAATATTATATTGAGGAGATATATCTGATAATTTTTTAATAATATTTCTTATTGTAATTTCTGGCAACTTAGGAACATAAGTAATTTCTACAATTGGATTATTCAGAGAAATAAGAGAAGATACTTGAATATTATCACCAAATGAAAGTAATGCATTATTTATTTGATGTGGACAATTAGGACAGTACATTCCATCTACTTTGAATTGAAAAGATCTAGACTCTTTTTTAGATGAAGAACATATTTCTGTAATTTCAATATCACCACAGTCATATCCAGTATCTTGAATAATCTGTTTAATTGTATGAACATCATGTTTAGGATCATTAACAACAAATGAACCAGAATTATTCATTAAACTAATTTGTGGAGATTTTATTTGTGGAGCCAACTCTTTAAAAGAATTAGTTAAAGCTGACACACAACTTGCACAAGTCATTCCACCAATATTAACAAAAACATTATATGTAGGTTGTTTTGAGATTTCTATGAGTTGTACAAGATCACAATCATAACCAGAATCCTGAATAGTTTCAATTATTTTCTGTAAATTATTTTTATCGGAAAAAATTACTTGAGCAGATTTAGACATCAAATCTACAGCAACATCAATAACTGATGGAACGGGTTTCAAATTATCGGTAATTGCATTTACACAGGAAGCACAAGTCATTCCAGTAACTGCCAATAAAGCTTTATACTCGTTATCTTGATTAGAAGAAACTGATCTTAGAGAAGCAATACTTTTATTAGTTTCAACTTGTTGAATATTTTGGATAGGTAATAATACAGAATTTTTTTCTTTAATTTCCTTTTTATTAATACCAATATTGATATTCTTTCCTGCTTCATTTTCAACTGTGATACCAGCTTGACAAGCTTTGCAATGTTTCTTATGATACCTAGCTCTTTTCCATGAAAGTATATACTCTTTCATTTTAGAATAACCAGGAAATTCCAAATTACCATAATTATCATACTCATATTTATCAAAATTATCATTAGTATTTGAATAAGAATTTGAAGAAACAAATGATAACGACGTATTAGAAATTTTCTGAGAAATAGAGACAAAGCCACCTTTCTTAAGTGCTTTATTTATATCATTTGAAGTCACATTTTGATCATGAATAACTTCAACTGTATGATTTTCAAGTGAAATATTAATATTTGAAACACCTTTCAATCTATTAATAAGATTTTTAGCCGAATCAACACAAGAAGAACAGTGCAGATTTGGCACTAAATATAAGTTATGCAATTCCATGGTGTTAATATTTTAATCCTAATATGTAATAATGTTTTTTGAATTAAATACTTTAAGGTTCCTAAAATTTAAGTAGTTAGTAGATATTTCTTAATAATTTTACAATTTTACAATCAGAGTAACAAAGAACAAAGAATTAAAACCGATATAGATTAAACTAAGGATAAAAAAACAAAAAGATAAAAAAGAAAAAAAAGAAAAGAAAAGTTAAGAAAAGGAAAAAAAAAAAAGCTGGAGCTGTAATGAATTTATAATCATTTTCCAGGGCTTGGTTTGTCGTTATGGTAACACAGCACAATCAGCTCTAGATATAAGTGATAACGAAATACAGTTTATGGAACAATATTATGTCATCATTATAGTTATTAAAATAAGTAAAAGTTTGTAAATATTAATATTAAAAAAAAAAATATAGTTAGAAATTATTAATTTTAATATTAAAAACTATAAATAAAACTAATTAAACAGTTATATATGGTATATGAAAAATATTTATTTGTAAAATTAGAAGGTGTACTAGAAGTTAGCCAATTATAAATTAATCTAATAGATTAGGGGATGAACTTTTCTTAAATACTGTAGTAAAAGTTAATTTTTGCTTAGCAACAAGACAAACTATTTTTATTTTCGCATAACTGTACATACTATGTACAGTTAGAGTATATTGGCTTACTTCTAGTACACTATAAATTATTATTATAAAGATTCACATATAAAGTGGCAATTATTATATGTAACCATGGTAATAAAAGTTTATTAGTATAAAACAAAATAACTAGCAAATAAGCATCGAAATTCATAAGGATACTTTGTATTATTGGTTATATTATTTTATATTAATAGAAATAAAGAATAAACAATTCTAATTATTTATTTATACTATATTTAAAAGCCAACAGGGGGGAAAAAAAATTAATAGAGAAATTTATTAATAAAAAATTATTTTATTTATTAATTCTATAATAAAAAAAAAAAAAAAAAAAAATATAAAATAAGAAAAATAATTTAATAATAGAATAACATAATATAATTATTCTACAACTATAATGGCAACATTAGAAGATCTAGATGACATTGAAAATGAACTAGGAAAAAGTCAACCAGAAGAAAAAAAAGAAGATAAAGATAATAAAGAGAAAAAAAAAGAAGAAGATGATGAAGGTATTGACGAAGAAATATTAAATGCATCAGCAAGTGCAATTCAAAGTCGTAAAAGATTACTTGAAAATGAAATTAAAATTTTAAGATCAGAGTTTCAAAGGTTAAGTCATGAGAAAGCAACTATGGTTGTTCAAATTAAAGATAATAAAGAAAAAATTGAAAATAATAAACAACTTCCTTATTTAGTAGGAAATGTTGTTGAATTATTAGATATGGATCCTGAAGCTGAAGCAAGTGAAGAGGGT
>JAJMCY010000160.1:15000-24955 GCA_030565755.1 Ascobotryozyma cognata
AATAAATGAAAATTTAGATAGTGAAGCAGTTCCATTTTTGTTACCTACTCCAGATCCTCAATTAAGTAATTCTATACTAAATGAAGCAATTTTTGATAATGATTTAGACCCTGAAGATTATTATTTACCACCTAGCGATAATGAATGGGTTCCAGTTAAAGAATGTACCACAGGACGTGTTTATATGTTAAAATTTAATACATCATCTGAAAGAGTTCTTTTTTGGTTACAAGAAGAAGCTGATCCATATCCTCCAAATAGTGCTGGTGCAAAAGCTAAAAAACTTGATATTGGTCATCATGGAATTAGAGATAGAAGACTATCAAGATTGGTAAATCGTATTTTAGAAACTGGAACAGTTCCTGCAGATTTATCAATTGATAAAAACACAGTTTTTAATTTTCATGATGGTGATGATGGGAATGAATCTGATGATATGTTAGAAGAATTTGATAGATCTAGAAGAAGTGAAAAGGATTATAATAATAATTCTCGTAGAAGTGCTTCAAAATCAAATCAACCTTCTTCAAATGATAGTGGTAATTCAAATAATTCAAATTCTACTGAAAGTGAAGATGTGAATATGGATGATGTCGATGGAAAGATTAATACTAATCAATTAAATAATTTATCTGTTAATAACCATTTTACTTCTATTATTGATATATTACATGCATTTCCCAGGGAAAAATTTATTTCAATGGTACAAAAATTTAATGATGAAGAACTTGGAAAAATAATTCCTTTAATTCCTAAATCTTTACCTCCAACAAAAGAATCTTGTCTTGAAGTGGTAAGGTCAGCAATGTTTTCTCAAGCTATTGTTAATTTATCTGAAGCTCTTAGAAGTGGTGCAAGTGTAGGGATTGGTGAAGTTATTGCTCGTGAATTTTCTTTTCCATATTGTGGCGAAGGTATTGAAGGATTTCTTAATGGAATTCGTCATTCTATTAAAAGTGAAACCACTTAAACTATATTATATATAGTTAATATATTTTACTACGATTTTTATTTTTTTTTTTTAATGTTTTTACTATATATTTTTTTTTTATTTTTTTTTTTTTAAAAAAAAAAAAAGAACGAAGAGGGATTCAGATATATTTATATATATTGGTACATAAACAATTTTATTCCTAAAAATTTAAATATAATACATACATAAATACAAAATGTGCAGTCAATATATTAGTTTATTTTAATTTAGCATCCAACATTTCTTGTAGTTTCAAATTAGCATCCTGTAATCCCTTTCCAATAAATATTAATTTCCCATTATATGATTGATCATTAGAAGAATTATCATCTGAAACATCAGCAGCTGATTCAAAAATATCATATATTTCTCTAACTCCTTGTACAATATACCTGGTTGGTTTCGAATCAACTGATTTTGAGGATTTTACATATAATAAACCTTTCAACCTATGAATTTCAACAGGATCTGATATTAAATTGGATAAAAATAATTTTTTATCAGACCATAGAATAGACTCTATCCAATCTCTTATTTCGTCTAAAGATTCTAATAATGGTACATCTATACGCACAGTAGAAATTGCAGGATCATGTAATCCACTATCATTTAAACTTATAACAGAATCTACAGTATTATTATCTTCACCATCATAAGCATGCAAATCTAATATTTCCGCAGCAGGTACTTGAGAATATGTGGCCATTAAAATTTTTGCAATAGGATTAATTGATTTTATTCGATTGGAAATAGTTTTTAAAGAATCTTTATCAACACTATCAATCTTATTTAAAACTACTAAATCAGCATGAGATATTTGTAAATGGGTAGTTGTAGCGCTTGTAGAATTTTCATGTTCTGATGAGGTGTCATTTAAAGATTTCAATAAATTACAAGCATCAACCACTGTAACGATCCCATTTAAATAAATAGAAGACATTAAGCCATCGTCTAACCAAAACATAGCAGCAATTGGAGCTGGATCGGCAATCCCTGTTGTTTCTAATAAAATATGATCAAATTTACCTTTTTTTTCCATAAGTGATTCAATAGCTGCTACTCCAGAATGTTTTATAGAGCAACAAAGACATCCATTATTCAATTCTAGCCATTCTTCTACGACTGGGGGTGGTTTTTTTGAATGTGTATTATTGCCATTGTCATTATTTCTTCTGTCAGTAACAGTAATTTGACGTTCAATATCAGAAGAATCTCCAAATTCATTAAGAATAAATGCAATTTTGTGACCATCAGCATTATTAGCTATATAATTTAATAAAGTAGATTTTCCTGCTCCAAGATAACCGGTCACAATAGTTAAGGGTACTTTAAAATTTTTTGTTTTTTCTGAACTATTTCCAACATTATTATTATTATTATTATTATTTTTAACTAAATCAGGTATCTGATCATTCTGCTCATTAGAAATCAATTCTGGTATATCATCTTCAGTTTGGATGGACATTCTAAAAAACAAAATATATTTAATCAGTCGATATAAAATTAAGTATTTTTGTTAATTTATATTTTAAAAATTTCTTAAAATTATTATTTATTTAATTTTCTATTAGAATTATAAATATTTTTTTTTGTTATATTTATCTACAATTTTTCCAAACCCCTATCACTTGATGAGGGGACCCCTAGTCCTATTATTAAATAGATATTCTCTAATAGTATATAGAAATATAATTCACTAGAAATTAAAATTAATTTACTAAAAATTCAAAATAATTAAATTATATTTATATGAAATTTAAAATTTATTCTACACACAAAGAAATTTATGTATTAATTTTATATAAGCTATTGAAAACATTTCTTCGACTTTCTTTTTTTTTTCGGTTTTTTTTCTTTAAATTTTAATTAAGTATTTGGCAACTTTGAAAACAATTATAGGGATATTCTATATTAAATAAATTAAAATATTCTATATTATATAAATTAAAATATTCTAAAATAATTAAAAAAAAAAAAAAAAAAAAAAAAAAAAAAAAAAAAAAGTCAAATAACCTAATCACTTGTAAAATAACTAGACAGAAAAGTAGCTTCATTTTCCATTTCTTGTAAAGACCTTGGTGTTCTCTCAGCATCTGGTTTTGCAAGATAAGTATGATCTTTTTGCTTCATATATTGTAAATAATTAGCAGTTATATTTCCATCTGTTGAATCTAACAATTCATAAATATCATCAGTACGTGGTAAATCTTTTGCAGTTCTAGGAATAACGTGACAATGAACATGAGCAACTGTTTGTCCAGCCATAGCACCATCTTGAATTGCTATATTAAAAGCAGAAGCATTATAAATTGTTTCTAATACTTTTGACACTTTTTGAACTGTTTGAAACAGGTCACTTGTTTCTTCTATTGTCAAATCATGTACTCTAGATACTCTACGAATTGGACATACTAATACATGACCTGGTAAAAGTGGTTTTAAATTTACAAGCGCAAAAGATAGTTTGGTTTTCTAAGATTAATTATAATTAGTATAGAAATATAGATTGAAAAAAAAAAAAAAAAAAAAAAAAAAAAAAAAAAAAAAAAAAAAAAAAAGAAAAATTTCTTTTAATAGAGAGTGATCTCATAATTTATCATACATAGAAAACCTGCTTTGCTACTTCAAATGGACCAAAGTACATGAGTATAATTAACTAATATGCATATGAATTATAGTTTGTTTAATATATATATCAAATATTGAAATTAATTTATTTCAAGTATATTCTATTCTAATATATATGTATTTGTAAATCATATGGATAATATAGGGTAAACGTAATGCCACTTATTTCCTGTTTTAGGATAAAATGTAAGGGTTCTAAAACCCTCAAATCTATACTTATCTAATCTAATAATATATTTTGAAATAGTATATAGAATTTTTTTCATATAAAACTAAGCTTATTTATTATGGTTAAAATCTATATTACTTTGTATATATGCAATTATATGCAATGTAAGTAAATATACTATTTGATTAATAAGAATATAAGTGTAAGTAAAGAAAGGAGGAAAAAAAAAAAAAAAAAAAAAAAAAAAAAAAAAAAAAAAAAAAAAAAAAAAAAAAAAAAAAAATAAGGATTACATCATTCCCATATTAATGATATTAAGCTAAATAGAAATACCCTAATTTTTGTGAAAACAAACTGCAAATTGTTCAGTTTTACCTTAGCAACACATACTAATATACCTATTTCTTAATAGCAAAGTGCCATCTTTGCTTATTATAAATACCAAATTTTTACATATAGAATGATGTAGGTGTTTATCAGGATAATAAATATAGAGTAGTTTGTTCATATTTTAAATATATTTATATAAATGTTTATATATTTGTTTTGACGAGTTTAGAGTTAATATTTACAATATATTGGCAGCTCTAAATTTATTGGTTTTCTAAGTCTATTTTAAAAAATGTTTAAATAAGCCTGTAAAAAAAAGTTAATAATTTATGATTATTTGCAAGCATGTTCCAGTTTAAATATGTTTTTTTTTTTTACTTTTCAGGTATTATTTTTCCATATAGTACTATTTTGCATTGTATTTATAGTTATTAATGCTATTGCCAATATATTTTTTAGATTTCAAAACAAACGCTTTGACTGGAAAATATTTTTAATCTATATACTATATACGCAGTAAACACTATAATTGTTAAATATAAGAGAAAATTATTTCCCAAAAAATATGTAGGTAATAATTTTATTTAACAAGCAAATATTAGAACAGTAGGTTAAATTGTTACACATTTATTGCCCATAATTTTAAGTTAGATAGATAAATAGAATAAAATAATGCATTGTACAATTGTTTATTTATCATGTATCAGCAAAAATACATTAAATATGAAGATTTATTGTGTATAAGAAATGACAATATTACAAAGGGGGTCTTTTATTATATTGAAATAAAATAATAGATGATCTATTGTTGTGATAAAATGTATCTTTATGATTAGCTATGAAATGAAAAAAAGCTTTTACATTTGAGTTGGTAAAACTGTATAAAGTAAAAGATTTTTCAAATTATTTGATATTAATAAATATAATATTGTTTAATTAAATTATAACATAGAGGTATGCAATTCTTTGATGGCTTCATGTATAGTTTTAAATATTTACTTTCGCAAATAAAACTTTCAAAAATAACGCAAATACCGCGAAATCTTTTGGAGTAGACTGGTAATAATTATTTAGACAATACAATACTTATAGATGTATATTTTACAAGAAATTTTTATTGTGCATGCATAAAACCAGATAAGGCATTACAAATCTCAAAAGGTAATACGATGGTAGAGGATATATTACTATATTCTGGAAGATAGTATTTTACTTTTATTGAGTATCGGCAAAAAAAAAAAAGTCTAATACATTTTTATTAGTTCAATTCTGTTTTATTTATTGCAGTCAGTTTTTATTCTAGTATTTTTATTTAAATTTTCATATAAAATTTTATGTCTTATAAGTAATTTAAAAACTTAATTAAAATAAATTGTCCACATAATTTAAAATAATTGGATTTAAAATCAAAATATGAATATATTACTAAACATTTCTTAAATCTATACTACAATTATACATCTTTACTGATAATTAATTTTCAAATAGGTATATAATGCTATAAACTGTTGTTTATAATTTCAATTATATTTTTAATTGTCAATAGGATAAAATTCTTGTTTATTTTATTCTCTTACGTATTTAATTTAATTTGTAACTTAATTGACTTTACTATAATTTATAATAATATATTAAAAAATCTAAATGACGTAACAACAATATAATAATATAATTCCAACATATAATAAAAACCCCAATAGAAATATATTTTATTAATTACTGGCATATATGTCTGGAATATATATAAGTTAACGTTAAACTATAATAAAAATTTCAATATAAAAAAGGTAAAAGTTAAAAGCTAAATTCTAAATTCTAAATTCTAAATTCTAAATTCTAAAAGCTAAAAGCCAAATGCTAAATAAATCCCCATTTAATGAGTTTATATCACGTTCAGCCTTCCTTCTTCCAATAGGAAGACTTAAAGTTACTTCTTTCAAGTAAACTTTAATTCGTTTTTCGTACATTAACCATCGTAATCATTAATGATTGATTAATGATTAATCAATCATTAATCTATCTATGTCAGTTGGATGGGTTAAGGGTGAATTGCATTTTTATTATAAATAAATATACTATCTTGTTCATAAAATATTATATTTAGCACGTGATTTGTTATATAATCGTATAGGTGACAACGAAAAATAAAAATTTTTTCTTATCTTTAGCATACTAAAATATTAAATTTTATAATAAAAATTCATATACTATATGATATAGTTATATTATTTATTAATTAATATGTTTAATTGGATAATTATTTCCAGTATTTCTAATTTTATAGATAATCCTAATCTGCATAGTATAAAAAAAAGGCGAAAAGGACAAAGAACGAATAATAAAAATAGTAAATAAAATATTAAATAACAAATATAAAAACAAATATAAAAATAAATATAATACAAGTATAATAATAAGTATAACAATATATAATATTATTTATAATAAATATAAATAAATATATATAAATATATATAATAATTAATTAATAAAATAAATATTACACACACAATTAATTGGTTGAATAGTTTTTTCTTTCTTTTCCTTAATTTCATGAAATTACATCAAATCGTCTCAAATTTTAATTTTTATTATAATTATAATTATAATTATAATTGTAATAGTAATTATATTCTACTAAAAATAAAAGAATTAACTAATTAAACTAATTAAAAAATATTTTTAAAATAATATTAATTAAATAAATGCTAATTATATTTGAATGGCTGAATTTGCTAAACTTTTTACATTTTCCACTTTTCCTCCATTAAAAAATAACAATAAAATTATTGGAAAAGCAAATTCTCATAATTCTGATTATAATAATTCGAATTCTGATTCTATTACCTGTGGTAAGAATATTAATAATACAAACATAAATATTAGCAATATCAACTACAATAATAATAATAATTACAATATCAACAACAACAATAAAGACTTTGCCACCGTTTATGATCACAAAAATTCTTCTATGAACCAATCGGCAGAAGTAAAAAAAAATTCTGAAAAAATTCCACCATATTCTTTATATTCTTCAACTAGTACTTTGCCTCATCCAGGAGTACAAGGTTTTGCTGCTTCTGGCGTTTTGCTTAATCCTCCTCCAGAAAAATCTGCAAAAAATCGTTTAGAAACATATTCGTCGGCTGCAACTATGTTATCACAGGTAATTATTTGATTTTTTTTTTTTTTTTTTTTTTTTTTTTTTTTTTTTTTTTTTTTTTTTTTTAACTTTTTTTTTTTTTTTTTTTTTTTTTTTTTTTTTTTTTTTTTTTTTTTTTTAATATTATAGCAAAATATACACTCCGAACCTTCAGTTTCTTTATCAGAATCTGTAGAATCTCCCTCTGGAAAATTATATGTGAAAATTGCTGAAGCACAAGGCTTATCTGTTTATTCAACTTCTTCAAAACCATATGTTGTTTGCACTTTCCAATCTGCTGAATCAATTATTTCTCCAACCCCTAACTCGTCTGATCCAATTACATCTCAAAATAATGATTTAATTCCTTCATTTTCATCATCGTCTGATAATAATTCAGTTAATAATCAAACTAGATCAATTTCAATTGCAATTCCAAAATCTCGCTCGACATCTTCAAATAATATAAAACCACAAAGATCGTCTAGAGTTATCGGTAGAATCGATCCTTCAAAAACATCAAATTCTAATGGATCTAATCCAGAAAACCCTTTGTGGCAACATGAAGCTGCATTTGATGTCGTGGGTAATGCGTCAAATGTAGAAATTTCTTTATATGATGCTAATGAAAATGATAGGTTTTTAGGGCAAATCACAATAAAGCCACGCTTAACAAAGCAATATTCAGCTGCCCATCATCAACAAAAATGGTATAAGCTAATGCCACGAGTTGATGGTGATGTAGTTTCAGGGAGAATATTAGTCTCAGTTATTTATGAACCAATTTCAAAATCTCATTACGGACCAGATGATTTTGAAATCTTAAGATTAGTTGGAAAAGGAACTTTTGGTAAAGTATTTCAAGTTCGTAAAAAGGACACGCAACGAATATATGCAATGAAGATGCTTTCTAAAAAAGTTATTGTTCAAAAAAAAGAAATTGCACACACAATAGGAGAGCGAAATATTTTAGTTAGAACAACAGCTACTGAATCTCCATTTATTGTCGGGCTTAAGTTTTCTTTTCAGACTCCTACTGATTTATATTTTATAACAGACTATATGTCCGGTGGAGAATTGTTTTGGCATCTTCAGCGCGAAGGCAGGTTCCATGAAGAGCGCGCTAAGTTTTATATTGCTGAATTAATTCTGGCACTAGAACATTTGCACAATAACGATATAGTATATAGAGATCTTAAACCAGAAAATATTCTTCTTGATGCGAATGGGCATATTACTTTATGTGATTTTGGCCTTTCAAAGGCAAATCTTTCGTCAAATATGACCACAAATACATTCTGTGGCACTACCGAGTATCTCGCTCCTGAAGTGCTTCTTGACGAACAAGGATATACAAAAATGGTAGATTTTTGGTCTTTAGGTGTATTAATTTTTGAAATGTGTTGTGGTTGGTCTCCTTTTTATGCTGATGATACACAACAGATGTACAAAAATATTGCATTTGGTAAGGTTAGATTTCCAAAGGATGCCCTTTCTTCTTCCGGCCGTTCTTTGGTTAAAGGTCTTTTAAACCGTAATCCCAGTCATAGACTTGGGGCACGTGGTGATGCTGCAGAATTGAAAGCACATCCATTTTTTGATGATATTGATTGGCAAGCATTATTACAGAAGAAACTTCCACCTCCTTTCAAGCCACATGTAACATCTGAAACAGACACTTCAAATTTTGATCCAGAATTTACTAATGCATCAACTTCTGCTTTACGCAATGGTGCTGGTGTCGGCATTGGCTTTCCAGCATCTACTCCATTATCTCCTACGTTACAAGCAAAATTCCAAGGGTTTACATTTGTTGGTGAATCTTCAATAGATGATCATTTCCGTGGAAGAAATAGTTTAGGTACTTCATTGGTAAATCGTATGGATATTGAATTTGAAGACGATGATGAAGATGAAGAGTATGCTTATGAAGAAAATATTAGTGGTAATGGTAATTCTCATGATAATACCAATGAATCCCATAGTAACAATGTTATTTTTTCTACTACTAATAATATTAAGACGAATAAAGATGATAACGATATTTATGCTAACGAATTTAATGATTTTGATATGATTGAGTCTATGGGAAGTAGTGCACAAGCTGGGGAAGCGAATTATTTAAAAGCTTTGGATAGACCTTTTCTTGTGCCTGGCGGGAATACTTCCAGTACAGAAACAACTACAGTAACTACCAAAGTTATTTCTGATAACGTTCCAAGTCTACTCTACTCTCAGAATGCTTCTTCTTCTACAACACGTACCTTAGATGGAAGTACTAGTGCTAATAATTTAAACAGAAAGGGAAATGGATCTTCTAGCGTTGGGGTTGGCGGAAATAATATTTCAAATACAGCTAATAAAAAGAGTAAATATAATAATTACAATGATGATGATGATGGCATGGTTGGTGGCTTTTTTGATGATGACGATGCTGATTTGTCTGGAAACAATAATTCAAGTTTATCACTTGATCGCCGTATGAATCCTGGAGAGACACCGGACCCTCTAACTGTTAAGAATATAACTAGGAGCTCTCAGGTTAATGATGATGATGATCATTTTATGCATTCACAGATATTTGAAATATAAAGCAATTTGGAAAGTTATTTTTGTCAAATGGTTAAGTAAAGATAAAAAAAAAAACAATTAAAATTAAGGAAACTGAAAAATAAAATAAAATAAAATTTGAAAAAAAAAAAAAAGTAAA
>JAJMCY010000161.1:0-14876 GCA_030565755.1 Ascobotryozyma cognata
GATTAACAGTAATTGTAGCAGGAACGTTGGTAACATGTGTAATACCGATCTGATTATTTGAAGTTATAGTATAATCTCCAGTTGAATGAACAATTGAAACATAAGCAACTTGGGCTATTGAAGTTGCCGAAGGAGGATTGCATAATTCTGTAATAGTATAATCTTTTATGAGTGTTGACTTAATAGTTGTAGTACTAGTAATAGTGGCAGTACAATCCGTATTTAGATCATTTTTTCGGACATCATCCGAAAAAGCTGCATAAACATTTGCAAACAGTAATGATCCTATTAAGAAAAAAAGTGACCTCATGGTCTAGCTAATTAAATTATCAGATATTTTTAAAACAAGCTTAAATAATAATAATTTTTCCTTTTCTTTTTTTTTTTTTTTTTCTTCTTGTATTTTTTAAAAAAATGTAAAGGATAAAGAGCAAATCAAATTCTAAATTCATTAAATCAATTACATCCCCTCGATTTATAGCCACTAAAATGAACCACTCATTATATAAAGTCAAGTGGTGGCTTTTGTGCTTTTAGAATGCATATTTCAATTGTTTTGCTGTGAATTTTTTTAGCCCCAAATATTAGTTTCAATCATTACTAACTACTGAATAAGCATGAAGACATTATTAGTTTATCATAATGATAGCTGCTAAAAAAAAAAAAAAATTAGTAGTCAATACCTAGCATTTAAAATTAGAATTCTCTATTTTAAATAGGTCTATACCCATAATCCTTAACGACACATCGCATAAAGCCCATCATAGTACAATTAATAATTCTTGTTTAGTATTGTTAATTTTAATTTTCAGACATTTTAAGAAACAGTTTTCATATAAATAATATACAACACATCAAATTGTCGCTTGTCTTAGAATCATTAAATAATAGTTTCATATGAATAAATTCCAAACTGTGTGTTTTCCGCTTTTGCTTCTTCTTCTGTATTTTTTTTCTTAATTATATGCTGTTTGTTTATTTCATTTGTTATGACACGTAATTTTTAATACATAAAATTGGATTAACACATATCAAAAATCCTTAAAACAAATAGTAAACAAAATTGAATCGCAGGATTTTATTATAAAACAGTAAATAAAATAACCTAAAAATAAATAAGGCGCGTAAATATGTACCAAAACATATTCTTTTAACAGCCACTTTAGGCATCGCTTTTTGTCCAAGAAAAACATATGCTAAAACATTATTGAAATATTATTGTTTGCTTCAAAATATAAAATAAGAAATAAAAGATATTAAAAAAATTAAAATTTCTGACTACTTTCTGTATGAGTTTTTATGAAAATACACCATACTGTCCAAATTGCAAAACATTTGTTAATTATTTTTATTTTATTGTTTACTATTACTTAGCTGATCTTTTTCTATGTCTTTTACTAATCTATATTATAATTTCTTAATAGTGTCCATTCCTGTAAAACTAAAATTAAAACCCAAATACATCTCAAGCTTATAAGTGAAATTGATAAGATATTAGTAATAATACATTATTTAGCGACATTCTTTCTAGTACCGTACCGGTATAGTGCAAAATTACGTAATGTTTTTTTTTGGTAAAATGTACAACGTCGCAAAAATTCCTAGTTTACGTGGCTTTTTTGTTTTTGTTGATTTATTCACCTCTTATGTAAATACATATCACACTCTGAGTATTAATTGTTTCTCAAACTTTTGATATTTTTTTTAATTTTAGAATGAAATGTAGAAGCAAGTGGAATTTTTTTTTTACTATTAATATGAAGTGTATTAAAAATATTAAAATTTGGTATACTTTATTACTCGTGCCTATTTACAAATTAAAAAGGGGAAATTGCTATTATACTTACTAATTATTGCTTATTAATAGTTTAATTAAAAATGGGGAATTGATATTTCCAGCCAGACTTTCTTTTGTCTAAATCCCCCATAATGGTGTTACATAAGCGAAAATTGAAGTCATCTACTGTATTTAGTAACTGCTTATAGAAAAGGAAATTAATTAAAATGTTAATTAAAGGAAGTTGATATTTCCACCCTATGCTTTTACTAGCCTTCCACCTGTGACAAGGATTTGCGTAATCCAAAAGAAAGAGTGCTTACCATGTATGATAACTATTTCTATTGAAAAAAATTACGTAAAAGAAGCTCTTAAATTAGAGAACCTGTAGGGAGTTACTTATAATTGTTACTATGGAAACATAAGTCCAACGATTATGTAGTCTAATTTCACACTTGTAAGTGATTGATAACGTAATTAAATAAATTACCAAATTAAGTAACTGTATAAGGGTTTAAAAGGGTTTATACATGTTTGTGGGGCTGGGCGAAAGACCGTCTTGACGCTAAAAAGACCGTCTTTATTTGTTTTCCGTCTTTTTTGGACGATCTTTTTTTTTGAACGGTTCAAAAAAATCGTAGATAAGATAAATCGTATTACAGCATATTTGTTTATTTAATTTTTTTCTTTTTTTATTCTCCTCTTAACTTGAATATTCTTTCTTAAAACATTACGGGTCTGCAGTGCTTCCCAAACTTTCAAATAGTAGGACCGGGTAACAAAAGATGAATCAGGAAATTGGAAATATTAGATAATTAAAAACTAAGTGAATTACAATGTAGGACGATTAGATATGAATTCATGTGGAAGAAACAATCCAAAAATTATTTATGTAATACATATAAAAAACAGATTTATGAGACGAATTAAATTATATAAAGAAGAGAAAGTGACGAAAAAAAAGAAAATTGTTTTATAAAAAAATAAAACAAAAGAAGTAAAATTTTAAAAATTAGTTTAAACAAATATAAAAATAAAAAAAATTTATAAAAACCTCCAAAATTCTGTATTTACAGAATATATATATGATAAAAAATCTTGGATGGTAGCCTGCCACAAGTGACGACCCATTGTATAAAATGTAGCCAAATAAATAAATGAATAAATAAATAAAAGTAAATACAAATATACACATAAAACATTAAATACAGTTCCAGAATGGTAGGCCGCCACAAGTGGCGACCTATGGCGTGAAATCTACAAAAATACATAAAAAAAAAAAAAAGATAGAATATACAATAATAAGACACAACATAAAATTCCAGAATGGTAACTTGCCACAAGTGGCGACCCATATTGTAAACTTTAGATAGATAAAGAATTAAGGAAAAAAAAAAAAAAAAAAAGATATACATATACAATAATAAAACAGTAAATACAATTCTAGGATTGTAGCCCGTCACAAGTGATGACCCATGGTGTAAATTGTATGTAGACAAATAAAAATTAAAATTATATATATATATATACAATAATAAAAAAATACATAAAATTACAGCAGGGTAGCCCGCCAGAAGTGGAGACCCATGGCGTAAAATGTAGAAAAATACATAAAAAATAAAAAAATAAAAAAAAAAAGAGAACATATAAAAAGGAAAAAAAATGGAATAAAAGATTGCAGAAAAAAAAGTAAAATAAAAAAGAAAAGGAAAGAAAAGGAAAAGAAGAGAAAAAAGAGAAAAATATGGCGTCCGTGAGGGCGGCCGTCTAAAATAGAGAGGATAAAATAGTAAAATGACAAAAAATGACAAAAAAAAAACCCTCAACCCAATATACACGATTCAACAGTTACCATAGAAGGTTGCCAAATAAAAGAGATGTGAGCCAATAAAAAGAGCTAAAAACTGAAATAATTTTTGGTTTTGTTTTGGATAGGCGTAGGGTTACATATTAAAAAAATGGCCCGGAGAAGATACACACTTTCTCTAGATCTAAAGATCTATTCGAAAGGATAAGTGAATTGGTTCCTGTAGAAAGGATTATAGATTGAAAAAGAGAAATTAGATTGAAAAAGAGAAATTAAAATTATAATACATTATTAAAATTAACACTAAAAAAATAAGCAAATAAAAAAACAATATTAGTTTACTGTAGTACTACTATTCATTATAGAAATTGTGTAATCATCGCGTTCTTTATATTCTAAAGGATCGTGTAAATTTCCTTTGATTCCAGTTGAATGTAGATTAGATAGATTTGTATCTGACGAGTTGGCTAAATCTAAATAATTAGTTGTATGTAAAGGATTGGTTGTGTCAGAAGGATTGGTCGTATCAGAAGGATTGATTGTAGCAGAATGATTAGTTGTATCCGAAAGATTATTCGTAGATGAAACTTCATCTTTAGTAGTTTTTTCAAAATTATCTGAAGATAATTTTTCGTAGAATAGCATATATACATTTGATGCTTCTAATACTTCAATTTCAGATACTAAAGTTACATTTGAATCTGACATTCTGTACCATTCATTATTAAATAATCTATATGTAATGTAATGTCCATAATTGTGAGCACCATAGTGTACAAGAACAGCCTTAAGAGTATATAGATTATGATTTTTGTTTAAACTGTTGCTATTGCTATTTAAATCTGTATTTGACTTATTCAAAGGAATAGAAATATCTTGCGAAAAATCATTAGGTGAAATAACATAAGGAGACATATCAAGAATAATTGGGTATTGAAGAGGAATATTATTCTTTGTTACAGTTCCATAAGAAAAATTAAAATCTGAACGTGAGAAATGAAAAGCTAATAATTGTGGTAGTTTTAAAAACATTATTTGTTTTGATTTATTCGAATCTATAATTGTAGGTGGATTCACAGTAGCAAAAAGAGAATCGTCTATTGGAGTACTTTTTAAAACTGATATTATTTTATCATATCTATCCTGTAAAGCAGATTTTAAATTTGTAGGACAGTCTTCCTTTGATAGTAACCTATTTAGATGATCTTTTGCATGTAATAAAGTACATCTATTACAATGTACGTCAGATATTATTTCTGCATTTGTATAATCTGCCAAACAGTATTGTAATGATGTATTTGAATTTACATTATCATCTGTCGATAAAGTCATATGTATTGTTGTGAATGTGGATGTTCTTATATTGTCAATTTCTTTACATGAAAGACATCCAATGCGTGTGACGCAAGTTCCTTCAAATGGATTTTTTAGATTATTCTTTTGAGGTTTTAAATTATTAGAATTTTTAAAATTAATATCACCTACATTTGGGGTACAAACTGATTGTAAACCTAAAGAGTCATTAATAGAATTATTATAATTCTTTATTTCTATTTCTAATTGTGAAGAAATAATTTGTAAAAATTCTTCTGCATCTTGTTGTTCTGACGAGGAAGATATTATGTGTGAAGAATTTTCTTTATCTGATAAAAGATCTAATAATCTAGTTGCGAAATCTTTATTTAAAGATTTATTATATGAAGTATTTGAAATATTTAAATAAACAATTATTACATTTAATAAAGAAACAATTGAAGATGTTGGTTGTGATTGTGATTGTGATTGTGATTGTGAATGATTATTAGTTGAAATTTGTATTAATAAATTTTGAAAAGATTCAAGTGAAGCTAATGATTGTAAAATTGAATTTATAAAACAATAATTTGAATTATTAATTAAACCATTTGGAT
This sequence comes from Ascobotryozyma cognata, assembly GCA_030565755.1. NCBI lineage: Eukaryota > Fungi > Ascomycota > Trigonopsidomycetes > Trigonopsidales > Trigonopsidaceae > Ascobotryozyma > Ascobotryozyma cognata. Next base: position 5,495 of record JAJMCY010000161.1, read on the forward strand.
AATTTGTTTGTTTTAAATTATTATAATAATATTTATTATTGTTATAATTATTATTGGTATTTGTATTACTATTACTATTACTATTACTATTACTATTTAAAGAATTTCTTGAATTACTCTTAAAATCAGATGGTAATAAAAAAGAAAATAAATTGTTTGGTAATAAATTATTAGATGATGATAGTAAATTATTTGCCAACATAATAATAATAATAAATAAAGGAATTATTATTCCAATTAATATTGTAAAAAAAACTATTAAATAATTAAAATTTAAATTTAAATATTCAAACATGGGAACGCTCTATATTAATAAAGATTTTTTCGGTAAAGGTTAGTAAGCTTTAATTTATTAGGGAATAGTGTTATTTCATGGATATATTATTGTTTATTATTGTTTATTATAGTTTATTATTGTTTTATTGTTTTGTAAATGCGCGTACTTGTACTTTCATAGAGCTCTCTATATAAAAGCTATTACGTATGCGTTGCGCGGCCTCTGACTGTATGATTTTATAATAATTTTGTATTATTTGTTATTAGCAGTATTTATTATTTATTCTACTATTGTTAGTGTTATTATCACGAAGTGGTATTCTATTTATTTTAGGTATGTTTTTAAGTATTTTTAAGTATTTTTAAATATATATATATATATATATTTTTTTTTAATTTGAGGTAATTATTCTTCAATTTATTATAGTTATAGTTATAGTAATAGTTATATTTAGATATTAGTAATTATTTGTGTTTTATTTATAATTATGTTTCGTTTGTTAGTAATAGTTGTGTGTTTGTTAATAATTATTGCACAATTATTAGTAATATTATATTTTAAATGTAGGTACTACGTAAACGTGTAGTAGACTAAGCTTTTTGGTTATGATTTGGTAGATTATATTATGAAATATATTTAATATTATATATTTAATTATAATATGTTTAGTTTTATATATAATTATTACATATTTAATAATTTAGCTATCAAATTAAATATGTTTTTATTTATATTTGGTATTTGATTATTTATATAGCAAATATATATCAAAGTTTATTTAATATGTACCTGTATTATTTTATTTAATTTTCGATAGTACTTTATTTACTAGTAAGTATCTTGTTAAATTATCTACTATTCTATTTTTTATATATTTAATTTATACTTGATTCTCTATAACAGTGTTAATACATAAACAACTAGTTAATAAAGCATTTACTGTGTGTATAAATTTTATTTTATTTTATTATTGTATTCTATTATTATTGCATCTATTATATACGCAAATTCATTAATACGCGCATTGAAACATAATTAATATATACATAAATATATACATACATATATACATAAATATATACATACATAAATCACGTAAATAATATATTATACAAATTTAGTAAATAAAGTAAATTCTTATCTCCATATGCTTTATAAATCTTTATAAATCTTTATAAATAATTTGAATATCTAATGTAAGAAAGAATTGAAAAAAAGAATAAAAATTATTAAAGACTGCATCTGCATCTTTCGCTAGTGTACCCACATAGTAACCATGGCAATAGCATAAAAACATAGAAATCTTCTAATACCCCCTAATACAAAAAAAGTATACTGTTATCATGAGCAATTATATAATACTATACTAAGACTATAATGAATAATAAACAATATACACAATATACACAATATACACAATATAAGCAATATAAACAATATAAACAATATAAACAATATAAACAATAATAATAAAGTAAAAAATACTATACAAAATTATTTAAAATTATTTAAAATTGCTTATTTTTGTTATTTTGATTATATATATACACGTATTTACGAATAATTACAAGCTTATATACAAAACATATCCATAGCAACGCCCCATACAATGTGGGTTTTTATTGATTAAATACTCAATTCTTAAAAACTTCAATTTTAGCCTTGAATATTGATTGAATTTGAACTTTTCTGAAGTTGAAATTTTCAATTTCAATTATTTAATTATTTAATTGTTTAATTATTTAATTGTTTAATTATTTAATTATTTAATTATTTAATTATTTAATTATTTAATTATTTTATATTTAATTATTTAATTTTTGTAATTATTTACCATACTATCGCAATTGTAAGGATTTATTTCTTAGCAATTCCACTACAGCGTCTATTAGTTCAAGCAATTTATTTATTTATTTATTTATTTATTTAATTTATTTATTTAATTTATTTATTTATTTATTTATTTATTTATTTATTTATTTATTTATTTATTTATTTATTTATTTATTTATTTATTTATTTATTTATTTATTTATTTATTTATTTATTTATTTATTTATTTATTTATTTATTTATTTATTTATTTATTTATTTATTTATTTATTTATTTATTGTTTATTTTAAGGAAAAGATAGCATTTATTTATTTATTATTATTATTTATTATTTTATTATTACTATATTATATTATATTATTATTTTTATTATTTATCTATTTATTTATTTATTTATTTATTTATTTATTTATTTATTTATTTATCTATCTATCTATCTATCTATCTATCTATCTATCTATTTATCTATTTATTTATTTTATTTCTTAATTGTTCTAATTTTACCTCTATTCATTTTATTCACCTTCATCTATTGTATATTCATTTAAATGTCAATTCTTACAATACTCTGTTGATCAGCTCTTAGAATGCAGATTTCTCCCACTATGTCTCTTAAATTTTCCCCTCCATCGTTTACTCATACAAGTTCTGTGCCGATTAAGACAAAAGATTTGAAAAAAGATCTAAAAAAAGATCTAAAAAAAGATCTAAAAAAGGATGTAAAGAAAGAGCAAAATTTAATTCCATCATTAAACAAAGATAAGGAAAAAAATAAATATAAATTATCCCCAAAAAATTCAAAAACTGTCCCATCCTCTTCTACTTTTTCTTCCTCTCCTCCGTTTTCTTTGCGTTCAGTTTCAAGCTTCGTTTCCATAAGAAGACTTTCTTCTCCTACTGCTGAAAGATTCCCCAATGGGAATACATCAATTCATACAGAGGGCAATGGCATATTAGACAATTCTGGGTATTCTCCAAGGCATCATCATAACTCTATGCATTCTTCTGTACATTCTTCTGCACATTCTTCTGCACATTCTTCTGCACATTCTTCCACAACCTCTTCTACAAACTCTTCTGCACATTCTTCCACAACCTCTTCTACAAACTCTTCTGTACATTCTTCTACACATTTTACAAGGTATTCTTCTGCGCATTCTACAAGATTTCCATCTGAGAATTCTTCCGGACATATTTCTGGTCATTCATCTGGTCATGTCTCTGGTCATATATCTGGTCATTTATCTGGTCATAGTTCAAGGTATTCAACTATGAGTGCCTCCATGAATTATTCTGCGAGTCCTTCTGTACAAAACATAAATAACTCACATAGCCCTGTTAGTAACCTTTCCTCTCCAAGCTCATATCATTCAACTACATCATTGATTTCACAATCACCTCTAGTTCCAGTACAGTCAGCACGGTCACAAAACAAGATAAAATCGCCTTCTTCTTCGTCATCCTCATCTTCACACTCTTCACCATCATCTTCTCCCTCATCTTCTCCCTCACCATCAAAACATAAAAACTTATCAACTAATCAAGTTTTAAAAAACACGAAATTACAGCCAAAACAGACTAAGCAATTTAAATATAAAAGAGATTCTTCTTCTCTTTTAGAAAGTTCGCCTGCACATCAATTAAATGTAAATCAATCAAATTGTTCAGTTTTTCCTACTCAACCCCCGCAACAATCATCAAAACGTAAATCAAAAATTATTTCAAATAATAATAATTTACAACCAGAATCAATAGATTTACCTAAAGGTAAACAAAATAATTGCTCAATACGTTTAACTGAAATAATCGATCATAGATCATTTACTCCCTCTGATTGGAAAATTCCAATAGAACGTTCTTGTGATGATAATTGTATAATTAAAATTGGAAGATATGGTTTACAACCAGAATTTTTTTATGATATGTATTCAAATTCGTTTACTAATAATAATATTGAAATTAATACTAATACTGATACTGATACTAATAATAATATTAATGCTAACCCTATTGCTAATGTGAAATCTTCTACGAATTTGCATATGGATACTTCTCTGAAAATGTTGCAACCTTTAGTATTTAAAAATAAAGTAGTATCACGTGTCCATGCCGAATTATTCACAAGGAATTCACAATGGTATCTTAGAGATATCCGTTCTTCATCTGGTACTTTTCTTAACTCTATTCGTCTTTCTCGTGCTGGTCAAGTATCAACTCCAACTTTACTTAAAGATGGTGATATTTTACAATTAGGTATTGACTTTCGTGGAGGAAATGAAGCTGTTTATAGGGCTGTTAAACTTCGTGTAGAGTTAAATAATTCTTGGAAATCAAGAAATATGGAGTATAATAAAGAAGCTCATACTAAATTAAAGTATTTACTCTCTACATGTAATGCTCCACTTGCTTTTGCTCCTTCATTATCAAATGTTGATTCTCCTACAACTGATGGTTTTGATGAATCTCCAACAGCCTCTTCTGAGTCTGTATCTGCTGGACCTGGTTTATCTGATGTATCTTCTCCAGAAAAATCAAATGCTCCCTTAAATGATATTTCTGAATGTGCTATTTGTTTAGGCCACATTTCTCCTTGCCAAGCTTTATTTGTATCTCCCTGTTCCCATGTTTGGCATTACAAATGTGTCAGGCCAATAGTTGTGAAGCATTATCCAGTTTTTGCTTGTCCAAATTGTCGTCATGTAGACAATTTGGAACTCAATGTTGAATAATATTGACTTGGACAATTGGGTTATAGATTCTGTTTGTGCATTTAATATGGATATGGTATGCAACTATTTTTGTTTATTGTTATTATAGTTTGTTGGTATTTATTGTTATTATTATTATTTATTTATATAATTATGTATTTATATTATTATTTATTTATATTATTATTTATTTATATTATTTATATTATTATTATTTATTTATACTGTTATCATTATTATTATTATTATTATTAATATTATTATTATTATTATTATTATTATTTATTATTTATTTATTTATGTATTTATTAATTATGGTATTTATTTATTATTTTTATTATTATTATTATTATTATTATTATTATTATTATTATTATTACTATCATTGTTACATTATTTATTTTAATTATTAATTTCATTGTCATTATCTTTTATTAATTTTGTTTAATTTGTACAATTTACTGTTGACTTGATGTAGATAGATTTATTTATTTAATATATAAACTTTGCAGATACATTACTCATAAAATAAAATTCATTAGCATTCATTAGTATTCATTATAATTCATTATAATTCATTATCATTTAGAATCATTGTCTCTTTTACTATCATCTTTTTTATTATCATCTTTTTTACTATCACTATCATCATCATTAACTGTATTAATTTCAGTCAACATTCTTTCAACCTCCTTTCGTAAATCATCAGACAAAATTTGGTTTTCTATATATGTATTAATATGTTCTACGACTTTACTTCTATTTATTGCACCTTCAATTAAGGCAATAGTTTTACTACTTTGCATGTTTAATGAAACTACATTTTCGTCTAATAATTTATGTGTTGAACTTTCAACTTCTGAATTTACAATTTCGCACGTTGCCTAGTAATTAGTAACCTCATATTATTATAATAAGCTACAATAAGAAATAGCTATACAATTTATTATTTAAAAATTTATTCTAATTATTTATTTTTTTAATTTAAATTAATTATAATAAATATAATAATTACGTTAAAATATACACTTACACTTGATTTAAAATTATCTAATAAACTTTTCCGTAATATATCAAAATATCCTTTTGAATAAAATTCTGCAACTAACTCGTCACTTGTTAAGTTTCGGGTTTTTTTTTCAGATTTTGTTTCATCTCTAGTTTCATTTATTTTTTCTATTTTTTCTATACTATCTATATTATCTTCATCTTTTTTAGTTTTTTCTTCAAGTCCCATATTGATCCTTTATTTAATTTATTATATATACTGGAATACTTCTTTTTAAAGCCTGATATTGGTTTACAGGATTTGATCTTTTTCTAAAGTTACTATGGCAATGAGGTTTTTTTTTAAAAAAAAGAATATATATATATTTGAGTTTAAAATATTGAATGTTTCATTGAAATAAAGAATAAATAGGAATATAATACAAATTTATATTATATAAATATTATTTTCAATACTAATTGTTTAAATTTTATGTAACTGTTCATTAAATATTTTTTTTAATTTTGTTTTTTCATTTCATTTGTTAATACAGTATGAGAGTTTTAAAGAAGTTTAATTACATTTCCTAAATAGGAAATGTAATTAAAATTATTAATTAGATGAAGGACTAGGTTTGAGTTTTCTGATTTCTTTTTTTTTTTTTTTTAAATAAATAAATAAATTAAAACTCATTCATCTCATTTACATCGGAACTTGGAGCCAAATAGGAATAAAAAATACATAAAAATAGACAAACTTGTATTATATTCAAGGCAGTTAACAAATATGGGAATTAAAGTTTAATTAATTAGTATGTGTATGTAAATGATATATATAAATGTATAATTTAGTGTAGATTTTTTAATTAGGTGTGGATGTAAATATGTAAACAGTAAATAAATAATAAATAGTAATAAAACATTATAATCTATAATTTTGCATCATAGATGACTTGTCAATAAAAATATAGATAAAGTGTTATCTTTTTCAAGTTTTGTGCGTAAATTGATTAGCATCGGTAATATTATATCATTAGTTATCTTTAATACGGTTAATTGTTAACTGTTGTTATTAACTTTATATTATTTTTTTTCTTTTTTGGCTAATTGCTATTTTTTTTTCTTCTTTTGCTATTCTTTAGTCATCTTATAATATGCAGGTACGAATGATAAATCATTTATTATATAATAACAAATAAAAATATTTAAGGTACCAGCACACTACTGAAAGACAGCAACAAATATAGATAGTAATTACGTTTTATTCCAATAAGATAATAACCATGCCATATTGTATTGTACTGAAAGTTAATTGTAGAACCAATATGATTTTTCCGCTCTATATTGTTATTCTTTTGTTATATAACTCAGGGACAATAACTACAATTATCTAATCATGAAGAAAAAATAAATAATTAAATAACTAAATAAATAAATAATTATTTATTTATAATATCTTACATACAATATATAAAGTTATTTAAGTTATTTGATTTACTTAACATATGAAAATTTTTTAAAAAAAAATAATGTTAATATTAATAATATTGATTATATAAAATAAATAAACAAATAAAAATTTTTTTTGGCAGATTAATAAAGTATCCTTGCGACAGTATTGAAAATTTTTTTAAAAGTTATATTTACATAGTGAATGAAATTTATTTTAAAAAAAATTTTTTACTTAACTACGGAATATATATAATTTTCATTAATGAGTGTATAATTCAAAAGGTTAATAATAAATATTATATTAATTAATAAAATTTTTATATTCATTACTAATATTAGTATAACTTAAAAAAAAAAAAAAAATTATTTTACTAGATTGTTTCCCGCCTCTTAGACGCTCTACAAACTCAATTTGATTTGTATTTACTTATATAATAGTATAATTAGTTACTATATTACCTTATTTGATATATACTTCAGCCTTGTTATTTATGTTTTATTTACCCCTTGTAACCCTTTTTTAAGGCTATAAAAATAGTACAATGTAATACGATTTAGAGTTGCTACGGGTTAGTTTGATATTTAATTGAGTGGGACTCAATTAAAATTTTTATTCCATAGATACATAGTATTTAAACTTCAATAGTTTTATATATGGAGATTTGAATAAATACGTATTTGTATTATGTATTTTATTATGTATTTTATTATGTATTTTATTATGTATTCTATTAATTGTTATATTTGTTTTAAAACGTTTTATTATATGTTATTATATGTTATTATGCGTTATTATGTGTTTGATTGTTTAATTATTAGGCTGTAGTATTTGTAAAGGACATTACCGAATGGGGATAATTGATTCCAAAACTGCATTGAAACCCTTTTCTGTCTTGTGTTTTAGGTTCAACAGTTATTGATAATTTTTGATATTTTTATTTATATATTATTTGTTATTTGATCTTTATTTATAATTTATTTATAATTTATTTATAATTTATTTATAATTTATTATTTATTATTATTTTTATTAATGTTCTATATTTCATTTCTATTATTCTATTTATTACTATTCTACTCAATTGTTTTATTAATCAGTCACTAATTTGACAATTGTTTCCGTTGGTTGCTATGATATTAATTGTCTTACTAGTGGTTTGGCTTTTAAGGGGTGGAAAAATACACTAGTTAAAACAAAAATATACTGTAAAACAATAACATTAAGCAGAAGGCAATACAATAAATGTATTAAATATTAATAAGCATCAATCTATTAAATACTAATAAATAATAAATAATAAATAATAAATAATAAATAATAAATAATAAATAATAAATAATAAATAATAAATAAACAACAAAAATGTAGCCTCGCTAATAGTGATAGATCACTCTAAATAATTATTCGTCGAGCTATAGTAAAATTAGATCGCTCAATTTCGTAGTCGGACCCAAGAGAAAACAGATTGGTTATTGGCCTCCATTTTTTATTGGATATCCGATCAGAAGGCGGGATTAAATTCCCTATAAAACCGGTTATGGTTGTCCTAGTGATATCTCGTATTTTTACTTAGTTGGATGGTATAATATGGAAATGAGAATAGTAGAGTATTTAATAGAATGTAATAGAATAAAATAATGGAATAATGGAATAATGGAATAACATAATAAAATAATAACATAATAACATAATAAAATAATAGGATAATAGGATAATAGAATAGTATAATAGATATTATAATAGATAATATAATATTAACGTAATACAACAAATATAATATAAAATAGACAGGTTAACTGTACAGGAACAATTCGCTATAAGTTATTACTAATATAAAAAGATTCATTTATAATATGTTCGTAATAAATTACTAAGAAATTATTAAAATTATTTCTTTAATAAGGAATTTCTTATTAATTGACTACTCAAACGATATTGAAATATTTCTGTTTTTTCTTTCGTAAGAGATTGGATCGTCGGAGAGCTGACCAAAGTTATCAGTAACTGACAAATAACTAGCAAGTTATAACTAAGTAATAACTAATAAGATTAACTAATAGGACACAACAGTAAAAGAGCAAACTACATGAAGATTTTATCCCGCCTTTTAACCTATTGATTAT
>JAJMCY010000162.1:0-24726 GCA_030565755.1 Ascobotryozyma cognata
AATAAATAATAAATAATAAATAATAAATAATAAATAATAAATAATAAATAATAAATAATAAATAATAAATAATAAATAATAAATAATAAATAATAAATAATAAATAATAAATAATAAATAATAAATAATAAATAATAAATAATAAATAATAAATAATAAATAATAAATAATAAATAATAAATAATAAATAATAAATAAAACAAAATATAATAAAAAGTTATTAACTTATTAAATACTGTCTTTTAGTAAAAAATAGTTTTACATATTTATACACGTTAAATACATGTGTATATCGCGTTGCATTAGCAACTCTTTTTTAAATCCCAAAAAGCTGATGACTACAATAGATCAAAATATAGAAATCCAGTAATAAATCAATATAATTGCACACCGAAAATTCCACAGAGATGTGTGACGTGCCCGATTGATAGTGGCTGTAATTAAATAAAGTAGCTTTTTAATTTATTTGAAATAAATAAAATATACAGTTAATTCTATGTATGAAATAAACGGTTGTGGGCGGAAATGGCAAGAAAACCCTATTGAAACCGTAAAAATTGGAAACCTATAGGAATACTATATCTAGAAAAACAAAGAATCAGTATGGTGAAGTTAGTATTGCCGGTGACGAGCTGGGCCTCGCCCTCTAGACAAATTCCATCGCCGGCAGCACTAGTGGAAATGAAATGTTGCAACGGGATTTATGTAGGATTCCTTTATATTCGGGCTTTATTTCTCAAAACCCAGCATGGCTTTTTTTAAAATTTACCCAGCTGTTAAGTATATTTTATAACTAAATAATATAATCACTTTCTTTATTGTATTCAATAGATTACTACTAAATTTTCATTAATATCAAAAAATATTTATTCTCTATATATATAAATAAATAACTTGTAATAAATGTTTAAAATTAATTCATATACTCATATATATATACTACTTCTCAGAATACTTTTGTCTCATCTCCTCTAAAGTTTTATTGAGAGCTTCTTGCTTTTTACGTAATTCCCGAGCTTCTGCTTCGTATTCCTTTGAAGAATCAGCCATATCAAGACGCGCTTGAATGGCTCTTTGTTTTCTTTTTAAATTCTCTTCGTGTTCTCTTTCCAATTCTTCAAGCCAGAGTTTTTTCCTTTCATCGGACTTGATTCTTTCCTTTTCGTCTCTACTTAAAGTATTTTTAAAAAATTTATCTAAATCTCCACTAAAATAAGAATAGCCAATAATTGCTAAAACTGTTGCGCCTTGTAATGCAATTCTCCAACGGAAAAACATATTTGCCTTTGAACTATTTCCTCTTTTCAGCTCTTTTCCAGAAAAATACAAAGCGCCACAAGTAGCAGCAGCCAAAAGTGGAACCATAGGTTGATCTGAACACATCATTTTAAGCTTCGAAAGCCATGGTATGTCTCTATATTAGAATACGTATTATAGTTAGTTACAAGTAATTTATAAACATTTACAAGCCTTTGCATTTACATACTCTTCATTTTCCTCTGGAACTAAAACCGCAGAACTATGTGGATCCATATTGTTAACCATCTATATTATTGTAAACCACTATAATTATTTACCATAAATATTTACTACTTTTCAAGTATTTTCAAATAAATTCAAATAAATTCAAATAATTCGGTTCTTTAATCCTTACAATGATTAAATTAGCGTTGATCTCGTATTACAAGATTTTCCGATCAATTTACGTTACTATAGGTGCTAATAGCATAGCATATTTTTAAACTACACTAAATATTTTCCCATATTAATTTAAATTACATACTAAAATATTACATACTAAATATTTTCACAAACAAATTTGTTATACACTAATTATTACATACTACTCGTTTATATTACTTGTATTCAATATTATTTTTATAATTTCTAATTTCTATCTTCTACATGGTATACTATGAAGAAAGGATATTAAGATTTCAAACCCTTCCCTCCCCCCAAGAAGGGTATTTGCTCATTTCCACATTTTAATTAATTGAGTAATTTATATAAAATAGAAAATAACTGTCGTAAACATGTCAAATTACGTTTATTCTGACAAAATTATCATGTAAACATAATTACGTAGTTTTTACAGTATAGTGTTTTTTTGAATTCATTATGATTTTAACTAATAACTAGACATTTTTATCCTATTTCAGACACTTTGTAAAAATATGATATAGTTGAAATTATTTATAACTGATAAATGCCTAAATAATACATTTATGCGTTCCATCAATATCATTTCGGACTTTCATGCAAACATTTATTTAAAAAAATTATTGGGTTACAGGAATACATAAATATTTTACAAAATAATGAACGTAGGGTAATATTATATTTTCCATTTACACACAATCGTGTATATGAAAGTCACGTGAAAGACTGTTGCACACACAATAGTTTAGAAAACCATTTTTATATTGCTATAACAAGAAGGCATTCGTGATTATGTAATTCCAAACTTCTTAGTAATACATGACAACAACAATAAGTATCGAAAAAGGAAATTTTAAAATAGTTTAGACTGTATAAATTAATATTTTGTATTTATATAGATCGTATATAAAATTTGAGTATTTTAGTCCTTTATTGAGAGTGATATTTTCAACTATATAGTAAAATAAATATTGTTGCAGTGTTTTAATATTTTATTTTATTTTATTGTAATTATTTTTCTAATTAAGTATCTTCTAAAAAAAGATATTAAGTAAAAAAGTATAATGTTTTTATATTTGACTTTTAGTTGAACTACATCACTTAAATTCTAATAAATTTATAGGGATTTAAGTGTAATCAAGAAATAATAATTATACATAAATAAATAAATAACTTTATACAATATGTATTATACATTCTACAAATGCTTCTATTTCTTTATGAGCAGAACTAAAATGCTGGATTGATGAAGTAAGACATCACTGTAAATATTGGAATAGTCAAAACATAATAGCACTAGTAGTTGGTACAAATAAATCTTCTACAATATGTTAGAAATTGCGTAGATACAAAAACCTTATTATCTTTAAATTTTGAAAGAAGAAGAAGTAGAACAAAAAAAAGACTGATTACCCATTCAAAAATACGGTGTAATTAGATAGCCATACTATATTTTTATGCAATGTAATGAGCATAACCATAGTTTAAATTTAGAAGCGGAAGCTTAAGCAGAATCGTATTTTTCATACCACTAGTTTTAAAAACTCACCGAATAAAATGTCCGTTCACAGGCACTTTAATCATTAAAATTAGGTTAATGCTACCCAACAAATACAAAAAAAAAAATATTTATTTAGAATATATTTAAAATAAAATAAAATAAAATAAAATAAAATATTACAATGTTACAACTATGTATACTTTACTATAGTTTCTATATATTTTATTTCTTTTGAGCTATCTCTCTCAATAAAAACCTAAAGACACAAACCTTATATACTATCTATATAAATAAAAAAAAAGAATAATATTATGCAGTAAAACCTCAATAAGTGCACATCCTCGGTAGAAAAATTTGGTGCGCACTTATAGAAAGATACGCATTGTACACAAGCCTCACGTGACACATCTCATATTAATTTAGGGTAGCAACCGTTTTGGTGGACAGTTTGGGTGTGGGCTAATAGAAATTTTATTGTATTTAATTTCCTTCTTCGACGTTTCTTGTAGTTGTGTCATGTATTACTAAGAATTCCGAATTTTAGAAATACATAATCACAAATCTTATGTTTTTATGGAAATACAACCAACCCCCCCTAATGGTTCTCAATAGTTTATTAATAATTACATATTTAAGAATAATGATGAATTGCCTATACTATAATAGGAAATAATTTACAACAAAAATACATAATTTAAACTGGTGCCATCTCTACCTCAGAAACGGAATGCTATGGGGAGTGGAACGCAGTCCGAATAAGGCAAGAGATAGAGGAATGGAATGTACTGTTACTGCAGCAACGTAAAATCTAAATAGGAATATCAATTTCTTATATAATTGCTTTTATATGTTATTTATATTTATTCTACGCCTTACGAGATATATAGAAAATTTATTTTATATTTATTTGAATTTCTAAATAACTATTTACATTACAAGCTGTTAAAAAAAATAAGAATCAAAAAAATCTATTATTATAGTAAAAAATTTAAACGTAAATCGTCGTAATAGAAAGACTAATGTATATAACAATGATAATATGATACACACAACATAGCAGATGACTAATCAAGAAATTCCATATTTCAAAATTCTCGAGTTTGAATCTCTTGCTTTATTCGGACGGCGTTCCACTTTCCATAGCGTTCCGTTTCTAAGGTAGAGACGGTACATCATACATATAGAGTTTTTTATCTTAAATAATAATATTTTATCCAATAAGGTAATTCCATTATTTTCTTGAATAGTAAACGTACGTCATGTGCAAACCTAAAGCATACAATTTAGACAGTTGTTATGGGAACAAATCCATTTAAGCCTTTCTATTGGTATATTTACTCATTTAAATTTATTTTATTTTATTTTTCTGCTTAATTGAGACAATTTGTTAATATTATTATAATACTTTGTTCAAATTTTTACCTTATGACCAAGAATCGGTGAACTCCGAAGATATGTTTTGGATATACTCCGAAGGCTTTGATTATATTAAGATTATTTATTTTTTTAATTTTTAATTTCTTTTTTATTTATTACCATGTAATCATTTTGTATTTGAATACGTATTTGTATATTAATAAATCACATTCTTGTGAAAGATTAAAACCCATCAATACATAAGATTATTATCAATAGAAATGAGTAGAGTATCTTATATGTATGGACGTGCGATAGGAACGTCGGTTCCTCATTCAGATGTTAAAAGTCGGAGTAGGTGTTTTGAAATAATTTTAGAAGCAATTTCTACGGCAGAGTCATGTTATAAACTTGCTCGAACACCATCATATCCATATGTGAGTGAATGTGCAGACGAAATTTTTTTTACGAATTGGGAGTTTTCAAATAAAAATACAAATACAGATACAAATATCAATAACATTAAAAATATATGCATAAATACGAGTTGTAGAAAATTAATAGAACCTGCTAGGTTAGCACATGGTAGAGTAGCAGAATATGAATACATACGGTCTACGATTGAAGAGTTCACTGAATCGAGCAACAAAGAAGTAAGTGAAATGTTTTGGAAAATATGGGACCAAGTTAAAATTAAAATTGTACAATACTTAATATACAGAAGGGATAATATATTTTTAGAATATGGTATTAATTTTACCGATGAAACTACAATCACTTTTCAATACGCTCAGGATACTTTAATTAGATTTTTAGAGAAGGGTCGATTTTATAGTTAGTTGCGATTATGAATTTAGATAGGGCTTGTCAAAATCGGTTATGTGGTTGAACAAATTATTTCTTTATAAAACAGTCGAGTAAAAACACATGATATTATTTTACACAAATAATTACAGTAAGTTGTAAAAAAAAGATTACTAAGCAAGTGAGGTCATAGTAACCAAATATAGAGCTATGGCCCCATTTAAAGTATAAATAAAAATAAGTGTTTATGCTGCTCTATTGGCTTTAAATGTTAGTGCTAATTTATGTTCATCTATATATTTAACTATATCCATCTTATTATGTATTTATATAATTTCAATTTATTCATTTTTTTTCGAATAGATCTTTACATTTAAAAAAGTCTGTATCAATTTTAAATCCTATGCTTTTCTAAGACACAACCAAAACTTTCGTCATTTTATTCTTCTCATTAGTCACTTCATTCATTATTTGCTTACTGATATAGTAACAGTTGCAACATTTTTAGTTGGATTGAGGTTTTTTTTTGTTTTCTTTAAACTTTTTTACTTAATAAGTCCTATTTTTTTGGGGACCGTCCTATCTGTGGGTGTTTCCTTTCTTTTTGCTTCTTCTGTTATTTGTTTTGCTCCATTTTAAAATATATATTTTTTTTTCCATATTTATTAAATTTTTTTTCTCATATATGTTTTCGTTTACTTCTTATTTTATTTTGTATATATTGTCAGGGCTCGTCAAATTCGGTTATACGCGTTTAAGAAAAATATAAGAGAATTTCAATTGTGCACGGTTAAGAATAAAGCGTTACTATATAAATTGTAGAGTTTTTATAAAGGAATTGATATTTATATCCTCTCCTTTATTCTATCTGGATTCCCCCGTAAGGGTTTTATATAAGTTTTAAAAATATCTTACTGCATATAGAAATTATTTATATAATAGGACACACATTAATATAATTTAGAATTTATAGGACCTGGTAGTTACGCAAAAAATGTTGCCACAGTGCATTCGTGTTAAGAAATTGTTGTTGAGAAAACATGGAGTTAGCCATATACCGACGACCCAGTTTGACTAGTGTTACCTGCGGTAAGGTTTGGCTACTAGCCAGACACTCGTAGTCTTTAGACTCACTAGGGCTCGGACGGTATCCGAACAGGAGGCCGTTGGTTTCATATTACTTGCTATGTTCCTTTATTTTATTTTATTTTATTTTATTTTATTTTATTTTATTTTGTATTACGTGTATCTACTTGTTTTTTATGTATTTTTAAGTGTTTATATTGTTTTTGACTACAATCAGCTTTTTCAAAAACATATTCTGTTAAAAAGATTATCATACCTTTCATAATAATATTAGCTATATTAAAGTAAATTAATATAATTGTATGGGTATTTACAGAAGCATTTTTTTTATTCATATTTTTTTAGTGTTTTTTGTTTTTCATAATGTATTAATAAAAAAACTATTATTATTAATTTTTACGTTTTCTTACTATATTTTTTTTTTCAATATTTGTAATGAAATGAATAAATATTCTTTTAATATATAAGTTAAAAATACGTTTAAATTAATTTACGTATTTTTTATTAGTTTATAATTACTATGTGACTATAAAATAGTAGCTTTTGAAGAAACTATTTGTAATAAACATAAAAAACACTTACCTTATTTAAGCATATTTTACAATTATCAATGATATAAAATTTGTTGTAAAAAACTTATTAAGATTATCAATTCCATAAAATTTAATATAGAAAATGTATATTGAGAAGATGAAACCTTTTGATAATGAATTCCACAATTGTAAGAGCCAAATAAATCAAATGTCCTGCATATCATGCAAACAAATAATTATTTTCATAAAGAAAGCCTAGATATATAGCTTCGCTATACATTTATCGTAAAATATAATAATTATATTTTAGGTTAGCATAGTATTCCAAACTAGAAATAGACTTGTATTTTCTGTATTCCTGCCGCAAACTTCAAATAATAAATAAACTCAGTAAATTTAATTTATTAAAACTATCGGATCATATAAACCAAATGAACCCAAACAGTCGACAAAACATAAGAAATTGGTATTAAAACTGAACGTAAATGAGTCAATATTCAAAATTTATTCCAAAAAGCCTATAAAAACAGAAAATAAAAAATTTAGAAATCTTCAATAAAATATTAACCAAATAAAAAAAAAAAAATAAAACACTTACAAATTTTTCGTAGAAAAGAACCTCTAGTATAATAATATTTTTTAAAGTTATATTCAATTTATATTTAAAAAAGTTAAAAAAATACAAATACATATATAAAAAAAAATAATCTAAATAATAAACACTGTAAAAAGAAATTAAGAAAATACAATATTCATACAAATCAAGTATTACAGCACGCTACTATTGCACGAATGAGCAGTGGAATCGTCAATTTCAAAACTGCCTTCTTGGTATTATGCAATTTTTTTGGGCCGGCGTGTAAGAAGCTGATGTTCTTTCTGGACCGCAAAAAAATGTTGCCATGGTAAAATTACGTTTTCCTGCCCAGCTCTACTGTACAATTTCTCTAGATCTAAAGATCAATTCGAAAGATTAGGAATTGCTCTTCTAAAAGAATTGAAAAATAACAGATTTATTAAAAATACAAAATTAATTGGTAAACAACAAATTAATTAATTTAAAGAACATCATATAAAATGAGATCCTTACAAATGACAACTTTTAAACGCTTCGGCGGACAACAATTACCAAGACCAGGCGCTTTTGTTAATACTAGAATTCTACGTGACCTTTCACATCGATATAAATATGCTGATAATGAAGTTGAACGTAGAGCCTTAAAATATATCGCTACAAATACTACTTTACCACAAAAAGCCCGTGTTCGTGCTGCTTTAAAACTCGCAAGTATGCCAAAATCATCCGCTCCTACTACTATAAAAGATCGATGTATTTTTACTGGTCGTGCCCGTGCTTTGATTCGTCCTTTTGGTTTATGCAGAATCGCTTTTAGACAAATGGCTTATGATGGTCTTCTTCCTGGTGTTAGGAAAGCTTCCTGGTAGATTAAATAGCTTTGATTTGTGTTTAATAATTTTATTTTATTTATTTTATTTTTATTCATTTTTATTTCTTCTTCATCTTTGTAAATAGATTCCTGTACGTATTTTCAAATAAATTATTTTTCACATTTTCAAATAAATATTTTCTGACATATTTACACACATATTACCATTAATTATATCTACATATACAAATATCCTTTCACATACAAACGAGATTGTACTTTAAATAAACGCAAAAATTGAAAATCAACATTCCGAAAAAAATGACGATTGCCAACATCTTCAGGAACAGGATGTAAATTAACACTATTAGCTTCATACCTATACTCCTCTGCTAAATCTCTTTTCACATCACCATTAACCTTATTCTTCTTCCGTCCATACTTTTTGTCATCTAATAATGCCCATTTCTCAAGCATGCATGCACTGCTTTCAAGCATATGCTTATAAAACCTTGCACTTGTACAAGTGAAACGTGGCATACGCATCCTCATACTTTCCACCCCACCATTTATCCATGCAAATCCTAAGTTTTTATTTCCTAATGCCCATAATGTTTCTGAAATATATTCTCTTATAATTCCATCCTCTGCATCCCGCAATCCTAATAATGTTCCTTCATAAGCGCTTGTAGGAACATGTACACGTGCGACATTAAATTCAGGTCTATACACTGATCCACTAAGCTCATGAATCGCCCGTAAAGATGACAAAAGTAAAGGTAATCCCTTTTCTGCATTACCAGTACGAGTATAAAAAGCTCCTAATTCACGTACTGCACACACTAACCTTGGGGTGATTTCTGCCATTTCACTATATGATAATTCATCTGGTGATGGAATTATATATTTTCTAATATCAACTAAATTATCCAATTCAGGACTCTCTTTCATTCGTATAGTAGATACTGCCTCAACACCTCGAGTAAGATATGTATGTACACTTTGAAATAGTGTGTTATTATTATTATTATTTTTATAATCTTTCATTAATAATCTTCCCATAAGCTCACATCCTAATGATTCATATGCAGGGTTAGGACCGTATGGTAACTTATCCAATGCTTCATATAAATTAGTAAGTGCTGCCCGATCATTACCAGCATTTGCTACTAAAGCAGCAAGTTGCACATGCATATCACATAATCCTCTAATATATCCCTCAGACTTATTAGTCCAAAATTCTTCTCCTTTATCTGGAAAAGAATCTCTTATACCATTCATAACTTGAACTACAGGAGAATGAATTCTAACACCAACTTTGGTATTTCTTCTTAATGCTGAATCTTTTCTAGCTTTACGACGAGTTGCTTTATCTGTAATTTCTTCAATTTCCTTTTCATTCATACTTGGAAGAGCAATAGAAGTAGATTCCGCTTCTTCATCAGACGCTTCTGCTTCACCACGAAGTATTTCTATACATCTGATAGTTGCAGTTGCAGAAAATCCTGGTTCATTTGAATACCATTCTAAAACTCTAGATTCTAAATAAGCTGAAATTGCTTCTTTTGGCCATATCATTTTTGAATTATTATTAGATTTATTTCCATACATATTTAATGTTCCTAATCCACCTTCAGATGGATCTTTATTAGCAGCTTCATATACATAAGACTTTATCCACCAAGAATAAGATGCCCCTAATACAGCCATCACTATTCTTGTAGCAATTATACATAGGCATATAATAACAACAAATCTTAAAATTCTATACCCTAAATTAGCTCTTCTAGAATGTTTTGCACCTGGAGGTGGAAGAATTTCGGAAGCAACAATTTTCGAAGGACGACTAGTACTAAATAGACGTATTCTTATATTATTATTTAAATTATTCTTTAATCTGTTATTCAAATGATGATTTAGTTTATTATTTAAACATATACTGTTAAACTTATTTTTATTTATTAAAAAATCTTGATTTCCAAAGTTCTTCCTAAAAATAATTGTTCCAATTCGTAATCTTTCTGCTTGAACTTGGTTAAATAAATTTAAGTTGTAACCTTTAGAAAAACAATTTATTGTGCTTGGGAACAACCCAAGTCTTAATGTTCCTCCCATATATAATTAAAAAATAATTTATAATTTTTTTATTTTATTTATAATTCGATACTACGTGTAATCATTAGTATTAAAATAATAAATCATTTTATGTTTTTCAAAATTCTTAAATTCGCTTTTTTATTTTTTTTCTTTAAAAAAAAAAAACACCGTTGCTAAGTGAAAAAAAAAAAAAAAAAAAAAAAAAAAAAAAAAAAAAAAAAAAAAAAAAAAAAAAAAAAAAATAACTCAAACTACATATTATTTTTTTACGAAAAACTTTAAAAAAATGATATATAAATTAGAATACAATTATAATGTTGGATTCTTTAATTGTTAGATTTTATTTACAAATCACTTGACTAATTTAAATCTTTAATTTCTACTGTTTAGTTGACTTGGATTTGTAAAAAATTTTCCAAGATTGTTTACATGTTTAAGTAAGATGCTGTACATTTTTTTCACAGAAATTTAAGCGCACAAAAATTGTAAAATTATATGAATTTAGAATTTTTTTTTGAAGCTATAATTTACAATAATATAAATGCATGAATTATTATTTTAAAATAGTGTATCAATCTTCTATTGTAGATGTGTACAATTAGTATTTATAATAATTTATAAATTAGATTGTGCACATGTACCTATATAATAATTTAATATATTATCTTTTAATATTAACCATATTGAAACTAACATTTATTTCATTTCCAAATATTTTTATTTATAATTATATTTCTTTTATATTATCTATTTTAATCACTATTTGTTTAATTATATTTTCGTATTATCCATCTTTTATTATAATATATGAAGTTTAATATTTCGGCACAAGTAGTATAACTCAATAAGTGATACTATACTACTTTCCATGTACATATCGTAAAGTATTTTCTATTACGATATTTTTTAAATACAGACTGTTGATTTGAGATTATATAATTAAATATCGTATTAACTTATACAGTTTTATCAAATCGTTTTTAAAAAACACAATTATGTTATACTTTAGTAAGTAGGAAGTTATAATTTTAATTCATTTTTTTTTTATATTTTTTAATTTTTTTTTCGTTTTTATTATTATTTTTATATTTTTATTGATAATTTTTTACGGTTTCATGCCCTATAATAAATGTTTTTCAAAAACGATTTGACAAAATCGTGTAAGTTAAAATATATTCAATTATACTAATTCTCAAATCAATAGAATATATTACTTTATGCTTTTATCTGAAAAAAAAGATTAGTTAGAAGCTACATACTGTATAAGAGGTATGTAAAACTGAGAAGAAAATGTACAGCTAAAAATTTTGATAAATGTAAATATAATGTAGATAAAATGTAGATAAAATTTAAATATAAATAAAAATATAATGTAGATAAAATATAAATATAAATAAAAATATAATGTAGATAAAATATAAATATAAATAAAAATATAATGTAGATAAAATATAAATAAAAATAAAAATATAATGTAAATAGAATTTAAATATAAATAAAAATATAATATAGATAAAATTTAAATATAAATAAAATTATAATGTAGATAAAATTTAAATATAAATAAAAATATAATATAGATAAAATTTAAATATAAATAAAATTATAATGTAGATAAAATTTAAATATAAATAAAAATATAATGTAAATAAAATTTAAATATAAATAAAAATATAATGTAAATAAAAATATAATGTAGATAAAATTTAAATATAAATAAAAATATAAATAAAAATATAATGTAAATAAAATTTAAATATAAATAAAAATATAATATAGATAAAATTTAAATATAAATAAAAATATAATGTAAATAAAATTTAAATATAAATAAAAATATAATGTAAATAAAAATATAATGTAGATAAAATTTAAATATAAATAAAAATATAAATAAAAATATAATGTAAATAAAATTTAAATATAAATAAAAATATAATATAAATAAAAATATAATATAAATAAAATTTAAATATAAATAAAATTATAATGTAGATAAAATTTAAATATAAATAAAAATATAATGTAAATAAAATATAAAGTAATACTTTGCCTTATATATAATAGAATTTTATTGTATGGGTGTACTTGGTAACCAGGGATCAGAGAAATAAATTAGTGAACGTGAAACAAAAAAGGGGAACATAGAAAAATAGTTTGATAAAAATTTGCCACCAAAGTATTAGTCAGTTATGAAAAAATTAATAAAAAACAATGAGCGCAAGATGACTAATCATATCACATTCTTCAGAATAGATTAGTTTAATTGGTTAATATATATATAGCATTACGTAAAAAACAAAACAACCCTAACTTTTGTATAGCCTGATTATTGCTAGCATTATTATTTCGGATTCCGTATTTTTTGACGCGTTGATATTCTAACTTTTTTGCAATATATTCATTCAACGAGTCTAAATAGTAACGCAATGGAAAAAGCAAAATAAAAAATAATAAACGAAAAATCATTATTAATTTTAGGGATTTCTCACCTTAGTAAGCGTAAAAACAAAATTTTTGACAAAAAGGGTAATTCGTATTCCAGTTTCTTAAGAATCCAATACAATTGTAAATAACAGTAAAAGCACACATACAAATACATACATATACATATAAATACATAAAAAGCATTATTAAATATTTGTAGTAATTAAATATAATAATATTTTTAACAACTTGAAAAGTTTTCCTTATTGTAGTTGTGATCTGTAAAGTAGTTTATAGTGATCGCCGTCATAACTGGTTTGAATATTATTACTCATCCGCTATTTTTTTATTTATATCTATTCAAAGAACATAATATTTTTTTATTATTGCTGTAGTAAAACTCCAAATATCAACTATTCTATGGAACCATAAATAAACTAAATAAATCTATATTTAGAGACTATAATAATAAAATAACAAATATAGACTTGAAAATAATTGAATATTTTCCATATCAACGTAACTCCAAAAT
The DNA here is from genome assembly GCA_030565755.1 of Ascobotryozyma cognata. NCBI lineage: Eukaryota > Fungi > Ascomycota > Trigonopsidomycetes > Trigonopsidales > Trigonopsidaceae > Ascobotryozyma > Ascobotryozyma cognata. The sequence continues at coordinate 13,384 of JAJMCY010000162.1, forward strand.
ACTAATTTACAACCGTTGTTGGTGCGCGTCCATTTCGTGAATATTCAAAATTATTGAAATTTTTTTGACAAGCGTAAATTGTGATTACAATCTTTTATTTTATTATATATTTATTTTTATTTATTTATTTATTTATTTACTGTTACTTTGGTTAATCTTTTTAATCTCTTGAAATACGATTTTCATTGCAATTTGAAGCAATAATAAGCCAATCACAATAATAATTTAATTTCTCTGAAACGGTTTATTATTAATTATTAATTTATTGATCACTAGTTATTATTATTGCGTTTATCTTTTATTTTTTTATTTAATATTTTTTTTTTTTTTCTTTATAAGCATCAGGTTTAAACGCTCTAAGTTAGCCTTTTGTGTTGTACATCTTTGTGTGATGCTATATTTTAAAAAACGTAAAGAACGAAAAAATAATACTTCACGTAACAATGGAGTACGCAGCAAGAGCTATCAAACAAAAGATGATTCTGAAACAGAAGATTTTTCAAACATTGAACCAGATGTATCTGAGGAGGAACATGCTAATTCTTATGAAGGATTACAAAAGAATATGGCAAAAACACAGCCTATATTATCACAGTCAGATGATGATTCTGATGATTTAAAGGAAACTACTGAAACTGACTTTTATGAAAGTCTTAAATCTCTTGCTAACCGAAAAGCTTCTTCTAAAATTTCAAAAAAAAAACCTTTACATAGGTTAAATACCCCATATATAGCCAATTCTAAATCAAAAAGAAATGATACTTCAGATAATGAGAACAAAACTGTTCATTGCTCTTCTCCTTTTAATATTCCTTTACAAAATGCTAAATCAAAAATTAAAAATAAAAGTGTATCTAACTATAAGTCACGTTTCTCTCGTGTGGTGTCTGACGATGAATCGGATTCATCATCGTCATCTTCCTCTTCCTCTTCCTCTTCGTCTGATAATTCCACTTTTTCTTCAAAGTATAATAATACTAAATCAAAATCTAAAAATTCTCATAAAAGTAAGAAAATACCAAACAAAAAAAAAAGCTTATCTAAAATACCATTAAAATTAAGATTAAAGCTAATGAGCAATTCAGTGTCTTCATCAACTGAAAGTGTGAGCTCTTCAGATTCTGACTTTGGATCTGATTCTAATTCTGAGCAAAGTATTGCTCAAGATTATATAAATGATTCAAGGTTGAATTCAAGCTTTTCTCAAACAGATGAGCCTTCAGATCCCGAAAATATAAATAATGTTATGCTTAAAGAAGGTTTTCTTTCTAACGAAGAAATGACCGAAGACGAAAATCCAGATATTGAAAATTCAAATGGAAAACTACCTACTCCTTCATATGAAAGAAGTATAGCTTTCTATAAACATTTCAAGGACTATTTTCTTAATTTATTACCCGATAAATCTCATTTTGAAATACTAATTAAAAATGCAAATAATAAAATTATTGAAAAAGTTCCGCAGACACAACCTGATGGTATGAAAGGAGAATTAAGACCTCATCAAATAGAAGCTTTAAGTTTTTTAGCTTGGCTAAGACGAAATGGTGCAAATGGGATACTATCAGATCAAATGGGTTTAGGCAAAACGATAGAAGCTATATCTTTTATATGCTGGGTTTTTGCTAATGAAAATGTAAACAATCCTTTTATTGTTGTGGCTCCTTTATCAGTATTAAATAATTGGCTAGATGAATTTACAAAATTTGCTTCTTTTTTGAAAATTGTAAAATTTTATGGGAAAATTGAAAATAGATCTGCAATGAAATACAATTTAATGAAAAATAATGTTATTATTACTACTTATGAAACGATAATTCAAGAAAGTTCATTTTTTGTCAGAAAGCGATTTGCTGGCTTAATTTTAGATGAAGGTCATCGAATAAAAAATCACAATACTCAAGCTGCTATTGCGCTAAGTAGAATAAAAGCTACTACTAAACTTGTCATGAGTGGTACACCAATTCAAAATAACCTTACTGAATTATGGGCTATATTACACTTTTTATATAGTGATGTATTTACAGATAATTCACTAGAACAATTTAAATCTTCTTTTAATTTGTCAAAAGGAATTTTTGATTTAAATTTTATTAAGCATGCCTCAGATTTATTAGATATTGTTAGTATTCGGAGACTACTTTCTGATGTAGCAAAGGAAGTTCCAGAAATGGAGGAATATAATGTCGAGCTTGCTCTTACCCCGTTACAGAAGGAATTATATGAGAAATTAATTAACAAACTTTCTCCAGCTGCAATAAGAGTAATATTGCAAAAATTGCGTGAAGCCGTTTCCAATTCAAATGCATCTACTCCAGATAACCTTAATGATTCCGAAGCTTCAAATCGTTTAGGTTATAGTGTGACTAAATCTGTTCGAAATACTCTTTTACAGCTGAGGAAAACTTGTGATCATCCTTTTATGTTTGAAGGTATTGAAGGCGATTCTGAAAAAACTACTGCTGCTGTTCTTGAAGCAGTAAGCGTTAAATTTATTTTCATTCGTAAATTATTGGAAGAATGCAAAAAAACCAAAAAGAAAGTATTAATATTTTCTTCTTATACAAGATTGCTAGATATATTAGAGGATTTTATAAAACTTCTTGGATTTAAATTTTCTAGGCTAGATGGCAGTGTCTCTCTTGATCGTCGCACTTTAGATATTTTTTTATTTAAAGAAAAGGATAGGTCTGTTTTTCTTCTTTCGACACGTGCAGGTGGCTTAGGTATAAATCTTGCTAATGCTTCAGTCGCTGTAATGTTCGATTATGATTTCAATCCAACAATAATGCAGCAAGCCATCGGAAGATGTCACAGAATAGGACAGAGTGAAAAAGTGACTGTATACAATCTAATTTGTCGTGGATCTGTTGAGGAAAAAATTGCTTCTGTATTACAACAAAAGCTATTTTTATCAAATGCAGTCATGGACAGACCACAAGAAGATCTTTCGGAAGATCCCTCTACAGTATTTTCAATTTTAAGTTCAGGTACTACAGCTATTATTGGAGAACCAGCAAATGTCGATGAAATGCGTGCTATGAGCTTTGATGAAATGATAGTAAAGTTTGCGAAGCGAACTAATCAAGGGCAGTTTAATAAACATGATTTATCAGATACTTCACCAATAGATAAAGATGTTACACGTAAGATTGAAGAAAAAATCAAGTCTGCAAGTCAAGAGAGCAAAACTGTTACCTCTGAGGTAGATCGTCTTCAGTCTAACTTTAATTCTAATACTCAATTTATTTCTTCGAAATCCAAAAAACTATTTTGGAAAACAATTATGACTAACGAACGGTTTTGTATTTCATGTTATGAAAGTTCGAAAGCATTGAATTTTTGTTCTCGTTGTCCTAGGTCACTTCATGAAAACTGCTCCAATAGTTCATTTGGAGAATTTTCTAGACAATTGAAGCAAAAAAAATACATTTGCCCACAGCACCATTGCCATTCTTGTTTGACAGAGCGGCTTGATTTATATTTGAGATGTCAATCATGTCCAAACACATTTTGCTTTGATTGCGTGGAAAAAAAAAAAACCAAATTTATTGGATACACTATAGAAGAAATGATAGATCGTGGTTTAGAGTTTAATTCTAAGATTTTTTGGATTCGTTGTATTGATTGTGTAATAAAGTTTTCAATTGATTACACTTTAGAAGAAAAACTAAAAAAAGCAATAATTAAGGATATGGAACTATCCAACGAAGAATATATAGAAAATGCAAAGGCTGAAGAGAATAAAGAAAAGGAAAAAGAAAAACGTGATGAAGATGAAGAAAAAGGTAAGCTTTTAGAAGAATCATTAAGTTGTTCAGACATCTCAGTGATTTCGGATACAAACACAAGTGATTATTCTGAAAGTGATGCAGAAAATAATCATATAAAAAAAAGCTCTGCTGACAAATTTAAGGACTTGGAAAGGGATTATAAGTCTACTATACATAATGAATTAGAAATTCTCACCTCCGATAATACTTTATTAATTGATAATAACTCTTTTGAAAAAGAGGGCGTTTCTTCAGAAGAGCACGCCATGAAATCAGGAAATGTAATTAATACTGATTTATCAAAAGTAAACTATGATAAGATAAATTTTAGTAATAGATTAAAGAGCAATATTCCGGATAATAACGTATCAGGTTCATTGAATAATGTGAACAGGTCAAATAAGACGGCGGAGTTAGTAAATGATAGTGTATTTCCAACTAATGTTAAAACGGTCACTGAGAGTGATTTAAATAAATCTGGAATTTTAAATACAACAGCTAAGGAAAATGAAAACACTAAACTGTTTTGTCAGATTAATGCTAATAATTCTAACAACCTACCGCCAAATTCAAATATATCGGTATCACAAAATAACGAAATGAGAGGGAATGAGAATTTATCATTAAAATCAAATCACACTTTTTTAGCTAATAATACATTTTCACGTGCTACTACTGAATTATCTGAAAGTTCTTTTCTAAAATACACGGAATACTGGGTAAAACGCGAAGCGATTATTTCTGCTAAATTTGGTCTTAGAAATTATAGAAGCGCATTGATTCAGGCTATTGATGAGCTTTTCTACTTAGTATATTTTTCAAAGGAATTGCATATGACTCTACGTATCTTTTCGGAAACAAAAAGAACAACTTTTGATTCTTTAATGGAAAGCGCAATTTGTTTTCTTCGAACCGTTCGAATGTCTAGTTTAGTTGCATGTGTATTGTATTGTAAACCTCTTTTAGTTCCTTTAAATTTGTGTTACTGTGCTTCTATTTTCCTTGCAAACTTTTCGAATGCAAATGGCTTTGATCCTAAGAAAATATCTGAACGGGGTGTTAGAGTATTAGTTTCAAGTGCAGCGACTTATTTACTCAGTCCTATTTTGCAATTATTTTATGATAATATTCACGATCCGACTATAAATCCTAATAACGCATATTATATTGAAAGTAAAAAACTTTTTGAAAATTACAACAAAATATTTAGAACTAATCAACTAAGTTACTCTTCAGAGAAGCCTAATGGAGATATATCAAAACGGTGCACTTCGTCACATCATTTTGAACAAAAGGAAGTTGATGTGTTTGCTAATATTGAAAATAATGGTCAACTTTCTAATTTACAAAATGCAATATCCGGGTCAACTAATAATAAACTTAGCAATATGCCAGGAGAAGGTCAAAACCAAGCTAGTATTTTTAAACTTCAGAACACTCAAAATAATTTATCAAATATTTCTACAAATCAACAAAAAAGTATTAATGAGCCCTTATTGCAGAATAGCTTTAAAAAGGACCACAGCAATCAACTAAATATATTACCAAATATTCAAAGTTCTTTAAAATCATCAAATTTATCCAATAATCTCTTGGAAAAATTAATTGGTATTTTGCGTCCCCATGATAAATATAATGTGATATGTTATGCTGCTTTTAAAGTTAGCGAAAGGTTTTTACAGCATGTATTGAAACTCATACACGATAATTTTCCAATTATAGGAATAATAGCATTCATTTTTATCTACCAAGCAAATGTAATCAAGTCTTATCAGAAAGGAAAGGAATTAAGTGAAAAACTAGAAATATTGTTAACGAATAATAGTTTAATAGATTATTTTTTAGAGACTACAAAGCAAGCATCTAAGATTTGTATCAAGAAAATATTATTATTTCAAAAGATATTGTTAAATAGTACTAAAGAAACGCAGGAAAGGATCGAATCCAAAAAAGAAGAGTTATCAAGCATGAGTAGGCAAAGCTTATTTTTAGAAATAACAATTTCTAAGCTTGCAAATATTCATCAAAAAAATTTAATTCAGAATTCTTCAAATACGGATTTACAAAAAACAAAAGCAAATTGTGTTATACCATCGGAAGAATTGCCGAAATATAAACCGGGTGCTTCTACAAATTCGGATTTAGATTTTAATGAAATTTCAGGATTAGAATATAAAAAATCCCCAATAAATAGTATAAATCAGCTTAATAAATTTGAGCATTGTGTAAAAAACCAATCAGTGTTTGCAAGTGATAATTTAAATGCGTTCAGACAAAAAGATAATATAGCTTACAACAGTAACCACTTAAAAAATAATACTTCTATAAGTGGGTCGCACTCAGAAGATGCTTTAGGACGTCCAGTTGGTTCTGATTCTTCGAATTATAAAGAAACCGTAGGGAAGGATGTTTCTAAGCAAAGTTTTGAATTCCAAAATAATGCTAAATCTAAGGCTGGATTATTTATGATATCTGCAGATAATAAAAACCTTATGTTCCAAAAGGATTCGGTTTATAATAACAACAATAATATCTCGGGAATTCATAGTTTTTCTAATAATACGGCTTTAAATGTGGATCAAAATGAAAGTGAATATCAAGCAAGCAGGGTATTAGATATGGTTCAATGTAATCAGATGAGTAACAATAAGATTCAGCAAACATCGCTGCGACTACCTGCTCTTAATTCGGAAAAATCAGGTTTAAATATTGCTCCATCTGATTTGAATGGGGCCATTAAGAATAAAGATGTTGCTAAAAAAAATTTGCATGATAGTATAGACTATCATGGAGGTACGAATATAGATGACAATCAAAGAGACGTACTTCAGGAAGGCTTAGGTTTGATGGATGCCTTCAATAAGGATAAACTACAGGTACCTATTCAAAATCAAACTGTATTTGGAGAGAATAATTTGAATATTAATTTGAATAATATTGTAGAAAGTTCTGCAGAAAGTTTTTCTGAAAATGACGGTCAGGCAAGTTCAGCAGTTAACACTGAGACAAAATTTTTGAATAATTTAAATGGTTTCCAGAATTCAACACAAAAAAGGAATATGTGTTTATCTGGGTTTAATTTACAGAAAAGCGTTACGGAAAATAAAATTTTATCTGAAAAAGAAATAGGAACTGCAGTAAAAACTGCCTATGGTAATAAACTGGAAGCAAAATCCGATAATACTGCAGACACACAAGTTATTATTTTGTCTCCTGACAATGAAGATAAGAAGGAAGTGCAAAGCTATGTCAAGACAGATAATACTTTAAGGCCAAATCAAATCCTGGTTAAGCATGATCAATGCATGGCTATTGATAATAATTATAATAAGGAAACTTCTAAGGATTTAGAGCGAAATGATGTCAATAAATTTAATTTTGTAGTGAAGAATCAAGCACACCTAAATAATAGTCAAGTAAAAATTGGTACTTCGATGCTAAAAAATCAACTACATGAACATGAAAAAAGTTGTGTAACAAATGTGAATTCAAACTCAGAAAGTATAGTTCAAATTAATATGAATCTAAAAGTAGACGAGATTCCACAAAAACTTGGAAAAGAGAGGTTAAATTCAAATTCAAAAGTGTTAGAAAAATCTACAGAAAAAAATCATAAAACTAATTTTGATATGTTTGAAAAAACGAATGATATGTGTTTACATAATGATTTAGAAGATGCATCGGCACTAGATGAGAAGAATGAGAAAATTAATTTCAAAAACAATTCTGACTTTACCACTCGTTTGGCAACTACAAAAAAAGATAGTACCAATAAAGGTTTTTTAACTTCTTCTGAACCAAATGAAAATAAAGTTTTAGACAATCTTCATTATACTATGCAGGAAGATAAAACGTTTGCTAATAACTTGAAAATACTCTTATCTGAGGCATCTACAGGGAAAGATACATTTCATATACAAGAACTTAATAAATCTAGCAAATCTAAGATATTGAAAGATTCTTCTACAGAGTCGCAAGTCCAGACAATTTCCAATATAAAGCAGGATTTTACTAATAGTATACCAAAAACTCATATATCGGATCCGTTGAATATTCAAACTGAATTAACGAAAGAAAAAAGGGCGGATTTTGTTATTTTAAAAAAAGATCTAACGACTATTAATAATAATCTGATTCATACTGATTCAATTCAAGAATCTAAACAGAGTCAAATGAAATCTAAACTTATTCAAAATCAACCTAATGAGTTGAACTTGAATGAATTTGCGGTCGCTGGAAGGAATTCAGATGTATTCGACAAAGAATTCCAGCAGAGTCTAACAAAAAAAGATGATAATTCAAGGAATAATCAATTTCTACGAGAGTCTGAAATTGATAAGTCTAGGAAGTTCCAATTAAATAGTAAAGACAGCATGAAAATACTTACGAATAAAGATCAGCTAAATAATGTTAAACTAAATGATAAAAATATAATTTACGATAAAGGTTCTAATTCCCAATTTCATACAAGAGTACAAAAAGGAGCATCAAATTCCTTTAGCGAAAACAAAGATATTGTTGTAAATTCGAACGATTCTAGTGGAAAAACAAGTACTTTGATTAAAGATAAGACTGGAGTGAAAAATAAAGTGAAAATAATCGATGATGCAAGTAATAAGGAATTAAACAAAAACACCACTTCTATGCAATCTTTATCAACATTTTCTTTTCCTTCTAAAGCCCAATATAATTCTGAAATAAGTTTACCTCAAGCTGGAAGTATAGACGTAATTTCAAAATCTGCTAGAAACAGTATGCGAGAAGAAGGTAAGAAATTTAATACGCCTGAGGACACCAGTGTTAAAGATCAAATAGGGCAACGGCAACCAATTGCAGATATTAGCCATTTTAATGATAAACAACACGCTACTACTTCTGGGAAGGAAACTAATTTAGTTTCTATTTCTTCTAAATCTGATTTGAGGGACAGCTTGCTTACTGTCAATCAAAACCAGAGCGTATCGAAAAGTGTAGAAGATAGAGATAGCGAAAAAAAACGTAATAAAGAAAATACTATAACAACTTCAAAACTCTCTAATATAAAAAAAACTGATCAAAACGGTATGCATTCGTTACGTCCAGACCTAGCTAAAGATGATTTGCTAAAAGCAGAGCCAAAGCTTGATTTAGAAAATGAAAAAAGTTTAGAAACTTTTAATAATACTTCTGAAACTGATAAAAATAAAGTGCCAATGTTTCTGCAATTGAGAAAAGATCAAAGTATGGAAGAGTCAGAAAACTTAATTCAAAAAACTAAAATTGGCCAAAAGCTTGATAAAAATGATAATTTATCAATAATCACTGGTGAAAGCAAACAAAGTGATTTAAATAAAACTGATGTAAATATATTAATTGAGAATACTTCACCATTTGTTATTGAAGAAGTTTCTTCCGAGATAACGGATAAGTCTTCATTTGCTATTGAAGAATCTGCAGAACTTTTAAAGAGTATTACTAATACAGATGAGATTTTTCTTGAGAATAAAAATAATATTAAAACCCACAGCTTATCAAGCGAATCTTTAAATCAAAATAAAGGTAAAAATGTTGAGATGCAAAAATCAATTCGCCAATTGCGTGGGGAAGTAGTGGCTTTAAGAACTGGAAAAAACAAGCCTGAAGCTAATAAATGTCTTCAACTACCTGGGGCAAATTGTTTAGTTGATTCCCCCTTTTCAATTGTATCATTAGATTCTAAGCGAAAAGGGGATGATAATAATATAGGCACTTTATTTGGGAATGTTACAATGAATAAAATACAATTTTCACCAAATAGTAAGAAAAGAAAGAAAGACGGAAATAAGGAAAAAAGTATTTTTAAGAAACGACGTTTTATTATATCAGATGACGAAGATGACGAATTCAAGGAAGTTGAGGATGTCAAGGAAAACGGCGCAAATGATTCAAATAATGAAATAAACAATAAAAAAGCTGAAGCGAATGAAAAAATTGTTGAGCAGTTAGAAGATAGTTTGGATGGAAATGGGGAGAAACACCTAGGAAAATTTAGAACAATTAATGAGGATCAAAAAGAAAGAGATTTAATCATAATAAATGACAATGAATGTTCAAGTGAGGAAGATTTAGAAGGTATAGATAATATGAAAATGACACCGAAGCGTAATAAAAAAGAATTTACACAGAATAGTTTTATTGAAAAAAGCTCTCCATCAAGTATGAGAGAAGAAGGGAAAGTGAAAAAAGATACTAAGCCGCGCTTATCAACTCATAAGAGTCTTAGTTATTTGAAGCGACTTATGCAAAGCTAATTTAGCTTTATTTCTTTATACAATATTGTATTTTTGATTGGTTTTTAATTTTTTATTTTATTGTTTAATAACGCAGTATATTTGCATTTTTCATTACTATTTTCATAATTTCATGGTGTATAGTTGGTAATATTATAATATTTACAAGTTGTCTATATTTAGAGTCGATGATTAATTACATAAATTATTTATTTCTGAATGAATGAATGAATGAATGAATAAATAAATAAATTAATTAATTAATGCAATTGATTTAAATATAAGTAAAAGCCTAAAATTACTTGTAACAAATTTACAAGTATAATTCTACATAAAACACAATTTATATGAATAGTAAAAACAAGACCACAAGAAAGAATACAAAAATAAAAACACGATTACAAAAATAAAAATAAAAATAAAAGAAGAAAATAAAAGTGGTATAATGAAAGTTCATAAGGTCATTAAAAGAGTAAAATTAAAAAGTAAAATAAAAATAAATTATTCTTCTGATTTAATACTTAATTTTACACGTTTGGGTATAGGAGTAAGTCTATCATCCTCTGATGAATTATCTGGGAAATCTTCTAAACGTTTTTTTTTTGATTTTTTCGTAGATGATGATGATGGAAGACAAGATAAAGAGCGAGAAAGCGATGGTTTATCGTCGTCTTTTATTATATAATGATTTAAAGGATTTGTGGAACTAGTAGACATGATTGTAAAATAACTAGAATTTGTGTTGTTTTTGTTGATATTTGTATTAATTGTATTATTAATATTACTTATATTAGTAGTGTTAATAGTAGTATTAATAGTAGTAGTAGCATTAACAGTAGCATTAGAACTAGCTTTAGAATTGGTAGTAATTATTCTAGAAGCAGGAATAGTTGTGTCATTAGTAATGCTTGTATTATTATTATTAGCATTATTGTAATTATTATTGGTTTTATTATTATTATTGGTGTTATTATTATTGGTGTAATTATTATTATTATTATTATTATTATTAGTATTATTATTATTATTATTGTAATTATTATTGGTTTTATTATTATTATTGGTGTAATTATTATTGGTGTAATTATTATTATTATTAGTATTATTATTAGTATTATTAATAATATTATTATTATTATTATTATTATTATTATTATTATTATTATTATTATTATTATTATTATTATTATTATTATTATTATTATTATTATTATTATTATTATTATTATTATTATTATTATTATTATTATTATTATTATTATTATTATTATTATTATTATTATTATTATTATTATTATTATTATTATTATTATTATTATTAT